>SNQJ01S0047483.1:26964-50674 GCA_010110895.2 Picea sitchensis | reverse complement strand
AAAATAGTCAAAACAAGTTATCACTTGGGCTATATTTTCTTTCACACCACTACTATTTTATAGGATTTGTTCAATGGGAGTTTCACTATGAAGCTTATAAGACTTTGTTCTTATTTTAGTAATATTGATTTTCTTCTTAAAGCCAGCTATAACATAAATATGGTTTTCATATTCTAACTTCTGTCTTTATAGGACATTAATTTTTTGTTTTCTCCATTTCTTCATTGCACCACAATTTATGTTCCATAAATGGTAGGCTTGTGGCATTTCCATTTCACCAATAGAGATCTCTATGAAATTAAAATGATGAGAGTCTTTATATTTACTATGTCAATGTTCAAATAAAATTGCTTTGTTGTTAATCTGTTAATCACCAATACTAATGTAAGAATAGATTTGTTTTGGTTTGGTTCAAAACTTGCCTTGATAGATTGTGGTGGTCTGACCAATGCTCAAAGGTGTCTGCACTAAGTTGATGGAAAAAAAGTGGCAAAGTTGTTAGTTTTGTACTAATGTTTTGTATATTCTCCTTCTTACAATGCATTAAATTTAGCATCAAACTCTTAAATACTTTCCTACAATGCATTGATTTAAATGGTTCATTTTATGTTATATCTTATCAAAATTCAACATAATCATGTGTACTAAGGAACTAATAAAGTTGGTGTAACAATGGGTCAGAAGATAGAGAAAGAAAGAATCACTTGAACAAATGGAAGAATGAAGAAATCCACTATAAATATTACAAAGTAAGAGAGAGATGGTCTCACATTTACATCAATATCTCAATGAATTGTTTTAATGCTCTTTGAATGGTAGTGTTGTGGCATTTCCATTTCACTGATAGAGATGTCTATGAAATTAAAATGATGAGAGTCTCCATCTTTACTATGTCAATGTTGAAATGCAATTGCTTTGTTGTTAATCTATTAATAACCAGCACTAATGTAAGAATAGCTTTGTTTTGGTTTGATTCAAGACTTGGCTTGATAGATTGTGGTGAATGATGACAGTCTCCATATTTACTATGTGAATGTTGAAATCAAATTTCTTTGTCTTTAATTTGTTAATCACCAACACTAATGTAATAATAAATTTGCTTTGGTTTGGTTCAAGACTTGGCTTGATAGATTGTGGTGAATGATGAAAGTCTTTATCTTTACTATGTCAATGTTGAAATAAAATTGTTGTGTTGTTAATCTGTTAATCACCAATACTAATGTTGTAACATCTCGCTCTTACGTGCACTGGGAAAACTTATTCTTTGAGGACACTTGCTCGCAAGTGATTCATATTATTATACTTTTGGGCATTTGATTTATGATTATGAGGTGTTATGAATTGATGACATGTTATTTGGATGCATTGACCTAGACAAGTGCTATGGACTCGATTTTCCCGAGTGTGAAAGATTTTTGAACCTGAGGATGCAAAGGCATCGATGGAACGTCTTGGACTCCGGATCGAGTCAGGGAGTGGACTATTGGGGTTTGATTTTTGTGTATATGGAATTTAAGCTTCTGATAAGATGATATGATTATGGATATATTTCTGACATGATTCATTGATGATGCAGGCTGATGATATCTTTCTGACCAGACTCACATGTGGAGTAGAGGGGTCATGCATGACTACCAGAGACATTGAGGGAGAGGTGTGGACAACATCCTTGCCACATCCTACTAGCACTCCCACCGTGGCTCAAACTGTAGGTTAATGAATACCTAATTTGAGAAGACCCATGATGTCGTGAGGGCCAACTATGACAGTCACTCACGATGAATCTAAGGGGCACACAATAAGGCAGGGGCCTTATTTCTTAGAGGCCCTCAGTCTCCCACAAGATGACCTGGTGGAGTATTGACACTAGGGGTTTTGGTGTCTACCAAGTCAGTCAAGAGGATAATGGCACCCTTGGAGCACATAGTGCATCCTAAAGAGAACATTGCGCAAGAAAAAATTGAAAGAGGCGAGTGGCACCCTTGGAGCACCTAGTGCATCCTGAAGGGCATGTCGCGCAAGGGAAACAAATTGAGGCGAGTGGCAACCTTGGATCACCTAGTGCGTCCTGAAGGGCATGTCACATTGATAATTAATGAATGGATAAACCTAGATGGCCTGAGGATGAATAACATGATAAGAAATATTTAAAACATTTCCCCTAATAAAATTTCGCCCAGCCTAGGAAAATAAAGTCTAGGTCTAAGTGATGCTTGTGATAATTTTTTTTTTATGTATTTATATAAAAATTAAAATTAAAATTAAATAATTAATAGTGATAATCATCATTAATCATGTGATGACAAGGGCGTAAGTAATTCATTTAATTTATAAAAATCTTTTGGGGGATAAAATTTAAAAAGGGGAAAAGGGGAAATAATTGTTTTGTCACTTATGCTAATAAAAAATTATTAATTAAAAAGGAAAAAGGGAAAAAATTAATTTCTACAACTGCCAATTTGAGTATTAAATGAAAAGGGAAAGAGAGAAATTTAAAAGAATTAGGAAACTAGGAAAAAGAAGGAAACATAAAAAGAAAGGGGAAACTGAAGGAAAAAGCAAAAAGTCTAACTTAGTAAGGTATCTAGCATTTAAGAACTTTCTAAATTAAACTCAACGAGTATTTTTTATATATATATAATTAATATTTTTATAAAATTATGTCAAAATCCAAGAGTACACATAATTTCCATGGTTTCAAGTTGTAAACACTGAGCTACCCCGGGGGGAAACCAACTCAGCTAGCCAAACCACTTCATAACTAAAGTCTTAAACTACTACTGACGCAAATAAAGTTCAGAATTCTGGCTCCTAACGGAGGCCATTACAACTATGCTAAGTGTAGACCATGATAACCATAAACAAAACAGGGCCAAAAGGTGTCCATGCACAAAGCAATACAGAACAAAGCCAAGAGGCGACCATGCAAAAAACAAAACAAACGCAAAAGGTGGCCATGCACAAAATAGGGTGTCACACATGTCACCAGTATGGGATTTAGTGTGGCCACACAACCAAGAAGAAGGTTCCAAATGTCGGGTCTCCGTGGGGAGGTGGCTCCTCCTCGACTGGTGTCTCACCTAGTTGCATGGCGTCCTCTAGCTGTGGTGACACATTCTTCTTCTTCTGGCCATCCTCCTTTTGGATCTCCTCCCTCTAGACCTCCTATGACCAATATGGAAGCCCTTTCTCGTCGTGGTATGGCTCGGTGTGGACCAAATCTCCCTATGGTGCCAACAATGGTGTCGAATTTTCCGATGTGTGGGCTGCTTCTACTTGTGCTGCCTCTGCTGGGAAGTGGGGATCACCCTACGTTGCGAAAAGAAGTTGGAGGAGATTAGAGGTTTTGTTTTATAGGATCTCTAGGATGAGCCAGAGGTCATCCATATCTCGACGTAAGTAAAAAACAAGGTCCTACAATAGTGCGAGGCCTAATTTCCATTCATAATATGGATATGGGTTGGAGTTGACTTGAGAGTGGGGTTGTTGGTGTGAATTTTGACTAGCCTATAGAGACTATGAGCCTGAAGAGTTGGGAGGAACCAAAGGACCTGGGAATGAAGTAGAGGCTGAATTGCCTGAAGGTCCTAGGTTATAATCCAATGAGGCTACTGAGCAGTCCATCCCCTCCATTTTGTTTTCTAGGGATGCAGAGAGGGGTAGGAGAGAAGCATGGATTTGGGTCGACTACACTAGGGAGGATGATGAGGTGGCCGACAGAGAGAACGATGAGAGGGAGGGTGCAGGTAGGGGATGGGGGCCCAAGCGGGGTCAGTTTGGGTGTCAGTCCAACCCACATTTAGACTTCCCTCGAAGCAAGGGAATCTCCAAGAAACAAAGGGATCAAGAGTGAGATAATAACAAACCAAGAAAAAAAAAAAGCAGAGCAGGGAAAAGCTGGGTAGGAGGTTGAGCACTGAGAAAGAAAACCATGAAGGAATGAGCCATCCAGTGTTGTTGAAGCCATTCAAATAGGCCAGGGAGATGGTGAAGTTCCATAAATAACCGTACAAGTAGGGTAAAGGTCGAGGGAAGGGATGATAGAGCAGGGTGCACTGAGAGTAATGGTACCCTGCTTCAAACGAGTTGAACTTAATGGAATGGGGCAGGTGGGAGGGAGTGGCACACGGTCGTCACATGGCCAACGCCATGGAGGATCTCTCCTAGCTGCTCTTCTTGATGCATGTACTCCACTGGCACCCCATCCAGGGGGTTGTCAATGGTCAGATATTTTGTCAGGCATATCTGAAAAATGGAGTTCCTCTAATGGGTAGGGGCCTAATAAAGATTCAAGAATATATGGTTCATTTGTTTCTACCACAATATTGGCTAGATCATCTGCAATCGGGTTGGCCTTTCTTATAACATGAGAAGGGATGAGAGCTTGACCTTGTCGGAGGAGGGTTGCGATTTTTCTTAGACCGTGAGTGAGGCACCAACAGGGTGATACCTGCTCCAGGTCATCTCCGTTCAAGATTTTATGGAAGAGGTTGAGGATGATTTGAGAGTCTCCTTCAACTATAAGTTTGTTGAAGTGGTGCTTTAAGGCCAACTGAAGTCACGTGGTTATCCCCCAGAGTTCCACCTCAGTTTTGGTAGTATGTCCTAAATTTCCTGTTGTAAGAAGGAGAATGCTTCCCTGATGATTGCGGATCACTACCACGAACCCCGCAACTCCTAGGTTTCCTTTGGAGGTGTCATCAAAATTGAGCTTGAAGAAATCCGTAGGGGGTAGGGATCAATGGGAAGGGTTGTTCCCTTGAGAATAAGGGTGAGGAGGGGGTACCAGACTTTGGGTGTTGCTGATTTTCCAATTACTCATCATGCTCTACTCTTGGGTTGGGAAGCTCAAGTATTCCTCTCACCAAGGATACATGCTGATTGTTTTAGGTATATTGAGGGAAATTTGGATCCAAGTATAGTTCCCATCCTTCTGGATGTTTATGAAGATTCTTATGTTTCTTTATTTCCGAAGTTGCGAGAGGATGAAGACAGGGAGAAATTTCCAAATGCATTTTAGAAGTGGTGACTGAAAGACTTCTCCTCTCCATGCTTAAATGGTGTTGCTAATGTTGTCCCTTTGGCGATATGAGGTGCGCATTATGGTTGCGCAGTGGTCCCAGACTTTGGCACTATAAGAGCAGGTGTTGAGAAGGTGATTCATGGTTTCTTCCTCTGCCAGGTAGAGGTGATAGATGGAGGGTCCTATCAATACCCTTTTAGTAAGATTCTCCTAGGTGAGGATACTGCCATGTGCCACCATCCAAAGGAAAGTGCTTATTTTAGGCCAATGTTTTAGGGAACAGATTTTGCACTAGATTTCATTTGGGGGGTGAGGATTGGGATTGGATTTTAGGCAATAGGCCTCTTGGATGTTGAAAGTTACTTTTGGAGAGCTTCCCCATCTAAGGATGTCCTCTCCTTGCATAATAGGAATTTTCTGATCGTTGGACATTTTGTGCCAAGGTTGGAGGTTCACCTGTGCTTCGACGTGAAGGTCTTCTTTGTCAGTTTTCCAACATATACATGTGGTGCTTGTGTAGTTTTCCTTCCAAAAGTATACCACTTTGGTTAGTACTACATGTGTTGTAGGGGGGCAGAAGGTAGCCGCTCATTCCTCCCGCGTTAAAACTGGTAGTTGTTTCCAGGAATCATTCTAGAAGAGGGTTGTTTGACTATTTCATATTTCCCAGAAGGCATGGTTGGCGATCAGGTTGCGATTATGCCTGGATGTTGTCCAAATCAAGGATCCCATGGTGTCTTTGTTCTGACGAATGAGGTTCCTTTATGTTGTATTAGGAGTATATTTATGATGCCAGAGCCTGTCCCAAAGGTCTTGAGGTATTTTCAACCATCTCCACCAGATCTTGGTGCTAAGTACTTTGTTCAGAATAAAGGGATCCTTGATTCCTAGGCCTCCTTGTATTTTAGGTCGACAGAGCTTCTCCCAATGAATCAGAGTGAGTTTCTTCTCTCTTTTAAGTTCCTTCCAAAGGAAGTTTATTTGCAAGGCTTTGATTGCACTAAGGATGTTGTTAGGGTCCACAAGAGTTGCGAAGGTATAGACTGGTAGAGCTTGCAGAACTGATTTGAGGAGGATGAGGTGACTAGGGAAGTTGAGAGCATGATAGGTCCAGGTAGAGAGTCTTTTCACAAAGGAGGTAAGGAGGCCTTCCCAAGAGCTATTCCAGAGGGATTTTTCAAGGAGGGGGATGCCAAGATATTTGGACGGAAGGGAGATTCATGTGAAACCCAAAATGTCTGAAATATGGAGTTGAACTAGCAAAGGAGTATTAAAAAAGAATATACGAGACTTGTCCTTATTGATATCCATCCCCGAGGATTCAAAGAAGGTATTGATGATTGAGAGAATGGTAAGGGCCTCTTGGAATGTTGGGGAGACCATCATTAGAGTGTCTTCCACAAATTGGTTGTGAGATATTGGGGGTTGATACCATGCACATGTATCCCTTTCAGCGTTCTATTTTCCACTGCAACCTGAATTGAACGACCTAGTGCTTCTGCTAGGATGATGAAAAGGAAAGGAGAGAGGGGGTCCCCCTATTGGATTCCTCTAGTGGGGGTGAAGGGGAAAGAAGGAACATCATTGATAAGGATTGAGAAGAAGGTTTTGGAGGTGAGGATCAGAATCCAAGCAACCCAGGAGGGGTCAAAACCAAAGGCGAGGAGCATAGCTCGCATATAGTACCAGCTTAACTTATCAAAAGATTTGGAAAGGTCCAGTTTTAAGAGTATACCTATTGTACGGGTCTTTTGAAGATAATGTATGACCTCATGGGCGAGGATGACGTTGTCCAAGATTTGTCTGTCTTCCACATACCCTGATTGTTCCAGCGAGATGATGAAAGGTAGGAGGGGCTTAATTCATCTAGAAATCACTTTGGTCAAGAGATTGTAGATGGCGTTGCAAAGGGTTGTCGACCATAAATTCTTAGGATGGTTCAATCACTCCTAATTAGGGATGAGAGTAAGGAAAGTAGCATTAAGGGATGGAAGGACATGTCCAGAGATTCTAGAGTCCTCAATGATTTCACAAAATTCCTCTCTGAGCATGGGCCAACAATGATGAAAGAAATCATAAGTGAAGCCATCAGATCCTGGGGATTTTCCTTTGGGGGTGTCTTGAAGAGCCTGATCCACTTCCTCAAGCATGATAGGTCAAAGAAAATCCACATTTTGATTGTCAGAAATTAAGGAGGGTATGTTCTACATGATCTGTGTTATAGCTTGAGATATGTCCCTCTGGGGCTCCGTCAGGAGGTTTTGATAATAGTTAACCATCTCTTCTTCCAGATCCTCATGAGTGTGTCTGGTTTGCCCATCCTTTGATGTGAGTTGATTGATACGATTGGTGTGCCTTCTTTGGATGGTGGACCTATGGAAAAACTTGGTGTTTCGGTCTCCCTCTTTGAGCCATTGGAATTTTTTCCTCCACAAGATTTCTTCTTGAAGTTTTATTTCCTCCGGCTTTCATATGAGTGCTTCTTCCTGTTGTTTGAGGGGTTCAATTAAGCCTATGTTCTAGATTTGAATTTGAACATTGCTCATTTGTTCTGGTAGCTTCCTTTGGGATTCAAATATGTTGCCAAAAGTTTTCTTGTTCCATGTTTTGATTTTTTTCTTGAAGTTCTTGAGTTTCCGATGAAGCCAATACATCTTGGAACCAGTGGAAACCACAACCTCCTCCCACCAAATGTGAGCATTCTGTTGGAAGTCAGGGTGTTTTAGCTAGAAATACTCCAATCTGAAGGGTTTTCTTCCTAGGGTTTATGGGACATCCATCCAGACTTGTATAGGAAAATGATCAGATCCGTGGAAATCTAGGATCCTGGCTTCCAGAGTTGTGCCCTCCAGCATGAGCAAGTACAAAAGGAGGAAATGATCCAATCTGTAGGATATTTGGTGAGATCATGTTCTGCGGTTTTTCTAGGTGAAGGTTCTGTTGGCATTGTCTAGATCTACAAGGCCAACGTTGTCGATTTGGTGTTGAAATTTGACCGAATTCCCTTGGAGTCGCCTAGTGCCTCCTTTTTTTTCATGTAGGTTACAGATCATGTTGAAGTTGCCTCCCAGGATCCATATGCTCCATGCTATTATAGTGGCTTGATGTTCTAGGCTACGAAGGAAGGCCAGTTTGTCCCTTGAGTTGGCTAGTCAATAAAAATTAGTTAGGTAACCTGGCTTGTTGGAGCCAATGAGTCGATAGGCCACCGTAATGGACCATTTGGTTGTAAAAATGTTGTCCAGAGTGATCGAGCTCGGATTCAAAAAGAGAGATTACACCCCTGCTACTCCCATGGCTGTTATGTAGGTGCCTCTCCCCTATTTCCAGTAACTAGGAAGTATCTTTTCCATCTCTTCTATGCTGCATTTTGTTTCCTGAAGTAGCAGTAAATCTAGTTTTTCTTCGATGAGCATATCTCATAGTAGTATTTGTTTAATATGACCGTTGAGTCCTCTTATATTCCAGGAGATGATCTTCATGAGGAAGGGTGGGGGGATGAGGTGGGAAACTATCCTATATGAGATGTATCTGACCTGAGTTGACCTTGAAGTGTCCTATCTCCTGGATGAGCTTTTTGGTGGATTTCTTCCCTCGTTTCTTTTCATCTTTCGGAGGTTTTCACTATTATTTCAGTGTATTTCCGTGGATTCCTAGGCTTGCATTAGATCTGGTGGTGGAGCATGTTGACGAGTTGAAGAAAATTTTGTGCACTATTCTCAGCTGATCAGGTGGGATGGTGAAGAGTTTATGATTTCTGTAGGTGTGTTCCAGGTGCTCGAGGTCTACTCCGGCTAGATCTTTCTCATCCAGTTCCATATCCACATCTGCATCTTCTGCCTCTATGGGTTCCAAATCTACATTCATAGACATGGTTGTGGAAATAGGTTGGGAGTGCACTTCAGTTTCCTTTGCTATCCCTTTCGCAAGGTTAGGGGGTGTTTTGTCTTGGATGGGTCTTGCGATGCTTCCAAGCCTACTGGTTTTTTCTATAGTATCTTGTATTGGTTTCTTGTGGTTGGTTCCTTGACGGTTTGGGAAACTGGTCACTTTCCTCCTTGTTTTCACTTTCCATTTATTGGTATGAATCCCTCTTTTTATTTATTTGATTCTTGGTTTCCCTCCTTCCTGGGTGTGTTGAGAGGACAGTCCCTGAAGAGGTGCTCATGCTCATGGAACTTTCATCATCTGAATGCAATCTATTCATAATTAATGGTTTGCATCCAGTCCTCATCTTGGTACTCCAGAATGATAGATCTTGGTAGTGGCTTTGTAATGTTTAGATAGACACATATTCGTGCATAGGAGGTATACCTGCATTGCTTGGTGGATTCTAAGGATTTTACATACACTCCTATTGTGTTTCCTATGCCCGCCAGGACCTCTTCCAACCAGAAATCCTGTGGAAAGGAGTATAACCTTAGCCAGACTGGGCATGGGTGAAGTCCTCTAGTTCAGGGTTGAATGTTTCTGTCCAAAATCTCATAAAAAGACCTGCTAAGTTGAAGAAATATGGTCCACCATCAAAGATCAGATTTTGATCTTCTAGGTTATGTAGGATTATGGTAAAGAAACCATTGGAGCCCAGCTATAGATCAAAGTGGCCTTTGGTCTTCCACCATTCATATATCCATTTTACCAGTTCCTTCTCTAATGCCCAGAGTCCTAAATTTTTTTCAATTAGGGTGTAGTCTCCCATTTACTGCTTATGTTCCTCAATCTGGGATGTGCTTACAATGTATTTTGGGGCTTGCGGTGCTTGCGAGATGCATTTCCGTAGTACCCAAGGTCGATTATTGCTTGTATCTAGTGTGGTGGGTATGGCTTTCCTTGAATCTATTTCCATATCTTGATCTTTGAATGTCCCCTCAGAAATGAGTTGTGAATGAAGGTTTGGGGGGGTTCGAAAGTTTGGTGCTTGGAGCCACCTCTGTTGCTTCCTTGGGCAGTTGTGGCACTATAGGAAGGGCCTCACAACCCTTTGTCACTCAGGATAATTATTCCCCTATAGGGCGACGAGGTGCACCAGAGAAGAAGTTACCCTAACCCTAGCCGCTCAAGAAAAAATGATTTTTTTTTACCTGTAACTCAATTAATAAATTAGTAAGGGGGAAAGTCATTAAAACTTGTAAGGGATTATGGGGACACCTAGGAGAGATTCTAGGAGTGATTTTAGGTGGGTGAGGGAAATATGAGTAATTAGTTAATCAATGAAATTAATTTAGGGTGCAATGAAGGGGATGGGTGACACATGTATGAGGAGGATTTTATGAATTAAATTGTTGATAAATAAATTAAATGGGAAATTGGGAAAGTAAAGGACTTTGAAATTCTGTATAATGGAGGGAGGAGAAGGATGATGAATCTCTTCTACTATGTGTAACGTTATGTTGCATAATTTTAGACTTGACTGACTTAGCTTTTGGGAGTTGGGATACCCAGTTCGGTGAGGAGAAGTAGTTCAACCTTGTGAGGAGAGCTGGGAGCTAGCTGATTCTTTGGTTAGTGTGTGTGGCCCCTTTGCGGATAAAGGGAATAAGGGGGAAGAAGAGTACCCCTAGCATTGTTTGGGGGGTAGCAGTTATGTCTCATCGTTCGGCAAGGGGGATCTGCACAGAGCGCACGGGACAACAACTCAGAGAGGGCGACCTGGGATACGGTACACTTCCTTTATTTTTGCATGACATATTATTAGTATACTTGGTGCTTTTAGTTACATATATTTATTTGGGTAAATAAAATGATTGACCTAGAATTTTAATTGATAATTGAATCACCCCCATATCCTTAAGCTCACTATTGATTGATTCCCTTGGTTTTCGATCCCTGCATGTCATGACCGTCCTATGGTTTTATTGATTTTGTGATGAGTTTTCACTTCTTACTTCGCCCTCATCCCTAGCTCATCATTCCTCGCCTGGGTAGTTGGAGAGGAGCCAAATTGACAGTCGTCACTTCAATATTAATAGATCTATAGATCCTAATTTCCTACCTTTCTGTGCGACGATGATGAGCGACGAATGTTTCTGCCCAACCATCTACCCATATTGATTGTTCTTGGTTGATTGATGGTCCTTGCACCTTATAATGTTTCATTACCTCTACGTATTGTTTATCCTTCCCACACAAACCAATTCATATCCTCTGCGTTCGATCTTTGTGTTTGCTTGGGATCTGCATTTTGATATATCACCCTACATTCTAAATGATCTTGGCAAGCGATCACTGTGTTTACTTTATCTCTTTGTTTCCACCCACTTTTACCCAGTTTTCAACCCACTCTCCTTGGCATCTTGCACACCATGATTGTATTAAAAATAGTGCAACCACTCCCTCTTATACTCTGTAATATGGATACGTAACCACTATGAATTATGTGGCTCCCCAAAAGCATTCAGTCACAAATTTTTCCTCTGCAATCTAATACACTCGATGGTGAATTTTACCCTATGAATTTACCCTTGGTTTATACATTTATAGACTGCGATTTCACCCTTCTATTGCACAACGATTTTGTGATTCTATTTCACAACTATTTCATCCTTCCATTGCACAACTATTTCATCCTTCCATTGCACAACTATTTAGTCCTCCCTTACATGGAAATATCATGACACACATCGAACTAATATTTTTCTCAGGAAAATATTTATTGTTTTCATTTGGTTAGACAACAATTATAATTGTATAGATAGAGAATTTAATTAGACAACAATTAGATTTGTATATACCACGTTTCCATTGCTATGACAACATTATATATATAGTTTAATTCCTGGAAAAATTCCTTTAGAGTTGTTAATCCTTTTAA
Source organism: Picea sitchensis (assembly GCA_010110895.2). Classification (NCBI taxonomy): domain Eukaryota; kingdom Viridiplantae; phylum Streptophyta; class Pinopsida; order Pinales; family Pinaceae; genus Picea; species Picea sitchensis. Next base: position 38,840 of record SNQJ01S0047483.1, on the reverse strand, counting down.
GAAAGTGATATCCTGATGGAAATATTTACATTTAAACCTTTGTTAATTTCTTGTTATATTATTATTACATTTTTATGGGACAACGATACACTGTTTTTCCGTATAGCATATTATTTTGTATATATATTGGATGGGCAACAATTTATTACACAATCTTCACACCACCATTTTCGTGGAACACACACAACCTTCACACCACGATTTCGTGGCACTCTACACAGTTTTCCAACCATGATTCCTTGGCGAATTACACAGGGTTACCCCATGACTTTTTGGGCGAACTCACCCAACCTTCATGGCTGCATTTTTAATATGAGCATGACTGCATTTTAAAATGTTGTGTAAGCATGAATGTCTAATTACCGAATTTAATATTCTTCTTAATCCATTTAATCCTTTTAATTATGCATTTTTATATGCTTATTTAACACGCGTTTTAATACTTTAGAAACTAGCGAATTTAAATTTAGAAACTGGTGAATTTGAATTTTAATCCTTTAGGAATTGGTGTTTTAATTCTTTGATATAGTTGTGGAATATGGCGTTTTAATGCTCTGAATTTGAATTGAATTTTAATCTTTTAGAAACTGGCATTTTAATTCTCTGATATAGTCATTGAATCTCTATTTTAATGCTCTTAATTGAATTGAATTTTAATCCTTTAGAAACTGGCATTTTAATGCTCTGATATAGTCATTGAATCTGGCGTTTTAATGCTCTGAATTTGAATTGAATTTTAATCCTTTAGAAACTAGCGTTTTAATGATCTGATATAGTCATTGAATCTACACGATACAAGTTAAATTCTTGCAGGAAGACAACATAGCTCTAGGCTATGCAAACAGTTGGGATCGGTGCATTCGACTAAGGACGTGATATAGTAAGCATTTAAAAATGGTGACAGATTATTGTAATAAATTGGAAAAAGTTTTAAATCTTTAGAAGTTATTTTCTTGGTGAAAATATGAATTGTAGCAAAGTCAAAATATCAAACATGGCAGTGAAGCTAAGAACTTTAAAGTCAAATTTTAATGTTAAAGTATTTTCAACCATCTTTAGATATCACAATTTTATATTAATACTGGAATATCTAAAGTCAACTTAGGCACTGAATGTTAACTATCTTTGGTATCAGACCGAATTAGAAATATTAGATTATGAAAATAATAAAAATTTCAGTATAAGTGTAAATTACCAAGATTTTTACATACCTAATTTGTGTAGTTTAGTTATGTTCATCTTTTAGCATGTTCTTTTTAAGGGATGTAACAAATATAAATGGATCTCATATGAATTATTGTAAAAGGATTTCATAGCATCAAATCCTATCAATTGGGGTCCCGGTTCAAGCTTGGTTCACTCCCAAGGGAGATGCACTTATGATTTCCAAGGAAGCAAGTTCAACTTCATGGATGGATAGTTTAGGAATGTTATATTTGCCAAGTTTCTGCATGCGTCGATTGGGGATTTGGTTAGTCTTCTTGTGATTCAACAATTCATTCGATCTCCTAGCACATTGGTTTTCTTGAGTCATCGATCCATATAGGATTGTGTTTCTCCAGGGTTATCGTCGCACCTATCGCCTGGGGACAACATGATCCTTGATGAGGGGATCATGGTGCAACCTATTGGATAGAGGAAAAAAATAAATTGACCAGAGTCTGTGCTTCCCATGTGAGTGTTGTTGATCATTGTAATTTGTTGTTAGCGCTTGAGTTGTAACACCTTCATGCATTCGGTTCATGCGCCTTGAGGTTCTAGTCATTGGTCATCAAGATCATTGTGTTGGGAGGGTGGATGTTGTCCCTTATCTTGTGGTCATGATTGTGTTGGGTGGGTAGTCATTTCTTATAGATTTTTTACAAATGTTTCACCCAACTACTCTTGTTCCAGTGCATGGATTCATAATCATATATTTCCTGTCGGCGGGCGTGGTGCTCATTGTCTGGTAGGTTGTCTAGATGTAATCATTGTGGTCATCCTGTTTAAATAATAATAATAAAAAAAAACATTTCATATTTTCTGCTTCGCTGATAGTTGTAATGATATGGGGTTGTCACATATGGTATCAGAACGGGTTCAACCCTGCGACTTTGGATCGCCAGGATTTCCACATTAAATCTTTGAGTTATAACCTAGCACTAATTAAAACCTTAATGTATCGAGGTGGTGATCTAGATTAGAGGATGCAACATAAGTTGCAATGTGGTGTCGTGGAAGGAGGTGTGATGCCTCCTCAAGGGCCCACACCCTTGGAGTCTAATCCCATGGGGGAGAAAAATCCCTTGGGCTGGATTCAATTGTTGTAAGGGATGATGATCGTCTGACCATGGTCCTTCCAGTGATGGTCAGAGGCCTTGAATCACCTTCTATATTGAGATGAGGCCGGGGTGCCCATACCCCTGAGGGTCCACAACACACCAACTCAATACTGTTAGTCTTCACTGCGAACTCGAGAAGGTCAAATTTCATGATTTCTTTGGTTCCCCGGATAGTGCAGTTGCCGAGGCATGGTTGGAGAATAAGTCAAGGTTCTTGCACTTCACAACTATACTTCCAACATGAAGGTTCATAGTGTGGTCTTTCAAATTAAGGGGAGAACTCTTCTATGGTGGAAGACGCTCCTGCCACTTTTAAACTTGGTCGTCAAAGACATGTCATGGGAACTGTTCGAGGAACGGTTCCATGAGAGGTATCTTCTAAGGAATTCATTGAGCATCAACTCAACAAGTTCAACACCTTACAATAGGGTGATTGTATGGTTCCCGAGTATGTGCCTAATTTTTGGAGTTTCTACGGTATGCTCCGCACCCTTATCAAGAAACGTAAGATCAACAAGTTTGTGTTTCCCTTAGCATTGGAATTCAGCTTCTACTTTGAGTACCAGGATTACTGGACCAAAGAAGTATGTTGGAATGTGGGGAGCCACATTTCCAACGCCACTGCTGAGTGAATAGGACTAGAGCATCTGGATCATTCAGACCCAATACCATGGGAAATTAGGAAATGCCCATCGGATTCATGCAATGATGAATAACCGCCAGGCAAAGCACCAGTCAACCGTGCTTGAGATGTCAGGTATCGTTGCTGACCAAAAACTTAGTGATTTGATAGATCTCGGTGCTACCAAGAGTTTCATTTCTAGTGCAGTGCTAAAACGAATTAAGGTAAAGGAAGTCGAACATGACAAGTTTATCTTTGTAGAGATGGCTTCGGGAGCCAAACAGAAGGTTGGAGGAAAGGTTATAGGCTATACCCTTAACATGGGAGAGTTTGTTACTATGGACAACCTGTATGTCATGATCTTAGGATCTGATGATGTCATAATCGGTACGGACTGGTTGGAATTGCACGAGATGATACTCAACTGTAAGATGAAATTGTGGATCTTGGTCGATGATGAGGGACAGAGACACGTGATTGTAGGTCAGAACCAGGGAGTTTTCCTGAGGTTCATCTCTTTCTTGTAGCTATGGAAGAGCATGTGAAAGGGGTGTAAGGTTCATGTGATCCTTGCCTTAAATGAAAAGGGAGTAGAAGAAGGTCTATATCACCTTCCAGTGGTGAGAGATTTTGTTGACATCTTCCTAGACGAGTTACCTGGGATGGCACCGGAGAGGGAATTGGAGTTTGCTATAGACCTAAAATCTGGGATTGAACCAATAGCAAGAAGGCCTTATCGTATGTTGACCCTGAAGTTACAGGAGTTGAGAATGAAACTGAAGGAGTTGCTCGACCTGGGACTTATACGTCCAAGTGTGTCACCGTGGGGTGTGCTTGTTATGTTTATACAAAATAAGGATGGGTCGTGGAGACTATGCATTGACTAATGTCAATTGAACAAGGCAACAGTTAAGAATCATTATCCACTGCCAAGGATTGTTGAATTGTTTGATCATATGAAGGGTGTGATGGTGTTTTCCAAGTTCAATTTTCCATCAAGGTATCACCGGTTACATATCAAAGAGGATGCCATCCCTAAGACCGCCTTTAAGATGAGGTTTGGACATTATGAGTTTATTGTTTTACCATTGGGACTGACAAATTCCCCAGGCGTATTTATGAGTTTGATGAACGGGGTGTTGTGTGAGTACTTGGACAAGTTCGTCTAAGTATTCATTGATGATATTTTTATTTACTCTTGGATGACGGAGGATCATGAAAAGTGCTTGCACGTGGTACTACATTTTCTGCGAGAGCAAAAATTGTATGGGAAGTTTTCCAAATGCTCGTTTTATCATTAGAAGATTCATTACTTAGGGCATATCATCTCTAGCGAAGGTATCATTGGGGATCCAACAAAGGTCAAGGCTATTATTGAATGGCATGCACAAAAGTATGTCCTGAAAGTGTGTAGCTTCATGGGTTTAGCAGGATACTAATGAAGGTTCGTCGACAGATTTTCGAAGATAGAAAATCCGATCATGGAATTGCAGAAGAAGAATAAGAATTTTTTTTGGACTGAGAAATGTGCGGAATCATTTCAGAGGCTCAACAAGTTGTTGAAAACAACAAAGATACTAAAGGACCATGACATGGATGCGAAATTCTTGGTATGCACTGACACGACCAAGGAAGGCTTAGGCAGAGTCTTTATGCCAGACGGTTGAGTGATCACTTACTTCTCGAGGAAATTGAGAAGGCACGAGGACAACTATGTGATGCGTGATTTGGAGTTGTTAGCAATTGTTTATGCCTTGAAGGTTGGAAGACACTACCTTGTTGGACGAAAATTTGAACTAAAAAAATGGACCACTGTGGACTGCAACACATCTTTACGCAAAAGCGACCTGAATGCGCGACAACGGTGTTGGTCGAAACTGCTTAGCAAGTGCAATTTTGAGATTACTTACATAAAGGGACAATGAACTGAGCAACAGATGCATTGAGTCAAAGACCTCACACCTTTTCATTGTTGCCTCTTCTAACAAATCTATGTGAAAATATTCTAACTTTAAAGAGCGATGATGACTGGTACAAGAGGTCAAAGATTTTATTGGACAAAAAAAAATGATGGTACCAATATTTGAAGGATTTACGATGGACAATGAAGTAGTACTGAGATAAAAAAAAAAATGAATTTACGTACCACCGACCGACGAGTTGAGGAGTTTGATCCTAAACGAGGTTCACAGAGTAGTGTACATGACTCATCCGAGAGACGCGAAGATGAGGGAGGACCTTAAAAACTTATTCTGATGGAAAGGAATGAAGGTAGACATAGTCAACTATGTCGCCAGATGTCTAGGATGTCAACAGGTAAGGGCTGAACATAGACATCTAGCAGGATTACTACATTTACACGCTATTTCAGAATCAAAATGGGAGGTTATTTTGATGGATTTTATTGTTGGACTCCTACTGACGACAAGGAGACACGACTCGATTTTCGTGGTAGTCGACACTCTGATGAAGAGTGTTAATTTAATCCTATGTGTACAACATATCAGGCACTTGACATAGATAGATTTTTCATCAGTGAGATTGGGAGGTTGTATGGCATACCTAAGGGGATTATATCTGATCAAGGATCGGTGTTTACTGAACGATTTTGGACTAGTTCCCAAGAGGCCTTGGGAACCCAACTTAAATTTAGTACTGTGTATCACTTGGAGACTGATAGGTAGACCAGATGAATGAACTAGACCTTGGAAGGCATGTTGCGAATGTACATGATAGACCAACCAAAGCGTTGGGAAGAATTCTTGCCACTAGTAGAATTCGCTTATAACAACAATTACCAAAGCACCATTAAGATGGCACCCTTCGAGTTTCTTTATGGCCAACCATGTCAAATGCCTTTGAGTTGGGATTGGTTGAGGTTAGGTTCCTGGTGGGACTGGGAACGATCCAAGAGATGGAAGATTAAATGAAAACTAAGACAAAGGATCAAAGAAGTGTAGGATTGGCAGAAGAGTTATGTCGATGCGTGTCGTGTCGATCATAGTTATGATGTGGCGATCGATTATTCTTGTGGATGAGACCGCATAAGAGTTCGATCAAGTTGGAAAAAGGGGATAAACTATCTCCTAGATTAGTGGAAACCTATGAGATTGTGCAAAGGAGAGGCTCGTGGCCTATTGACTATCCTTGCCGATTCTTAAGGCGTATGCACGATGTCTTTCACGTATCTATTTGAGACATTATGATTAGTGATCCTACACATGTTTTCACTTGAACACCTTGTGGGTGTCAGATGAGGGTGCACTCATGGCTGATCTGATCTGCATCCTAGATCATCATGTTCGACATCTATGACATCAAACAGTAGATCAGGTCAAGGTCTAGTGGGACCAGTAGAGTCCACACTGGATGACTTGGGAGGACCCATATGATATGTAGTTTCCATTTTTGTTTTATAGATAGACTTATGATACTATGATACACATTATTTTGACCCTTATATACTGTGAAACTTCAGGATGAAGTTTAGACCAAGAGGGGGTGTATGTAACACCCCGCTCTTGCGCACACTAAGAAAACTTATTCTTTGAGGACACTTGCTCGCAAGTGATCTAGATTATTATACTTTTGGGAATTTTAATTATGATTATGAGGTGTTATGAATTGATGACATGTTATTTGGATTCATTGATATAGATATGTGCTATTGACTCGATTTTCCTGAGTGTGCAAGATTTTGGACCTCGATGATGCAGAGGCATCGATGGAACCCCATGGACTCCATATTGAGTCAGGGAGTGTACTATTGAGGTTTGATTGTTGTGTATATGACATTTGTGCATCTGATTAGATGATATGATTATGGATATATTTTTGACATGATTCGTTGATGATTCAGGATGATGATAGCTTTCCGACCAAACTCACATGTGGATTAGAGGGGTCACGCATGACTTCCAGAGACGTTGAGGTAGAGGTGGGGATAGCAGCCCTGCCATAGCCTAATAGCACTCCCGCCGTGGCTCAAACTATACGTTAAATATTACCTAGTTCAAGAACACCCATGATGTCGTCAAGGCTAACTGCGACAGTTGCTCAATATGATTCTAAGGGGCACACAATAAGGCATGGGATTTATTCCTTAGAGGCCCTTAGTCTCCCACAACATCACCTGGTGGAGTATTGACTCCAAGGGTTTTTGATGTCTACCAAGTCAGTCAAGAGGTGAGTGGAACCCTTGGAGCACGTAATGTGTCCTGAAGGGCACGTCGCGCAAGAAAAAATGTAAAGAGGTGAGTGGCACCCTAGGAGCACGTAGTGCATTCTGAAGGGTGTGTCACACAAGGGAAATAGATTGAGGGGAGTGGAACCCTTGGAGCACCTAGTGCGTCCTGAAGGGCACATCGCATTGATAATTATTAAATGGATAAACCTAGATGGCCTTAGGACAAATAATGTGATAAGAAATATTTAAAACAATTCCCCTAATAAATTGTTGCCCAACCTAGAAAAATAAAGTTTAGGTCTAAGTGATACTTGTGATAAAAGAATTTCTATCTATTTATATAAAAATAAAAATTAAAAATAAATCATTAATAGTGACAATCATCATTAATCATGTGACAAGAAGGGGGTAAGTAATTCATTTAATTTATAAAAATCTTTCAGGGGATAAAATTTAAAAAGGGGGAAATAATTGTTTTGTCACTTATGTTAATAAAAAATTATTAATTAGAAAGGAAAAAGGGAAAAAGTTAACTTATACACCTACCAATTTGAGTTTTAAATGAAAACGGAAATAGAGAAATTTAAAAGAATTAGGAAACTAGGAAAAAGCGGGAAACACAAAAAGAAAGGGGAAACCGAAGGAAAAAGAAGAAAGCCTAAGTTAGTAAGGTATCTAGAATTTAGGAACTTTCTAAATTAAACTCAACTAGTAAATTAGTAAGGGGGAAAGTCATTAAAAATTGTAAGGGAATATGGGGACACCTAGGAGCGATTCTAGGAGTTCTTTTAGGTGGGTGAGGGAAATAGGAGTAATTAATTAATTAATGATATTAATTTATGGTGCAATGAAGGGGATGGGTGACACATGTACGGGGAGGATTTTATGAATTAAATTGTTGAAAAATAAATTAAATGGGAATTTGGAAAAGTAAAGGACTTCGAAACTCTATATAATGCAGGGAGGATAAGGATGATGGATCTCTTTTGTTATGCGTAATGTTACGCTACAAAATTTTAGACATGACTGAATTAGCTTGTGGGAGTTGGGATAGCCAGCTCAATGAGAAGTGGTAGCTCGGCCTTACGAGGCGAGCTGGGAGCTAGTTGATTCTTTAGTTAGTGTGCATGGCCCCTTTCTGTCTCGAGGGGCTAAGGGGGAAGAAGAGTACCACTAACATTGGTTGGGAGTTACTGGTCAAGTCTCATCGATTAGAAAGAGGGAGATACACAGAGCATGTGGAACAACAAATCAGAGTGGGTGACTTGAGATATGGTATGCTTCCTTTATTTTTGCATGGTAGATTATTAGTATACTTGGTGCTTTTAGTTCTGTATATTTATTTGGGTAAAGAAACGGATTTAACTAGCATTTTAATTGATAATTGAATCTCCCCCATAGCCTTAAGATCGTTGTTGATTGATTCCCTTCGCTTTCGATCCTTGCATGTCATGACCATCCTATGGTTTTATTGTTTTTGTGATGAGTTTTTTCTTCTTACTTCGCCCTCATCTCTAGATCATTAGTCCTTGCCTGGGTAGTCGGTCAGGAGCTAGATCGACGGTCGTCACTTTGGAGTTAATAGACCTATAGATCCCAATGCCCTGTCTTTCTATGCGACAATGATGAGCGACAAATGTTTCTGCCCAATTGTCTACCCCTGTTGATTGTTCTTGGATAATTGATGGTCATTGCGCCTTCTGGAATTTGATTACCTCTGTGCATGGTTTATCCTTCCCCCGCAAACCGATTCATATCCTTTACGTTTGATCTCTACGCTTTCTTGGACTTTGCATTTTGATATATAACCCCTGCATTCTAAATTATCTCAACATGCGATCACAATGTTTACTTTATCTCTGCATTTCCACTCACTTTTACCTAGTCTTCAACCCACTCTCCTTGGCATATTACACATCGCGATTGTATTAAAAATTGCACAACCACTCCCTCTTATTCTCTGCAATATGGATACGTAATCACTACGAATTCCATGGTTCCCTACAAGAATTCAATCACAAATTTTTCCTCTGCAATTTAATACATTCGATGGGGAATTTTACCCTGCGAATTTACCCTTGGTTTATACATTTACAGACTGTCATTTCACCCTTCTATTGCACAACGATTATGTGCTTCTATTTCAAAGCTATTTCATCCTACCATTGCACAACTATTTAGTCCTTCCTTGCATGGCGATATCATGACACATAGCGAACTAATATTTTTCTCAGCNCAAAATCTTTATTTTTTTCATTTGGTTAGAAAACAATTATAATTGTATATAGAGAGAATTTAATTAGATAGCAATTAGATTTATATAGACAATGTTTTTGTTGTTATGATAACATTATATATATATATATATATATATAGTTTAATTCCCGGCGAAATTCCTTTAGAGTTGTTAATACTTTTAAGAAAGCAATATCCTGATAGAGATATGTACATTTAAACCTTTGCTAATTTCCTATTATATTATTATTACATTTTTATGGGACAACGATACAATGTGTTTCTGGATAGCATATTATTCTGTATATATATTGGATGGAAAACAATTTATTACACAATCTTCACACCACCATCTTCATGGCACACACACAACCTTCACACCGCGATTTCGTGGCACTTTACACAATATTTCAACCACGATTCCTTAGCGAATTACACAGGCTTACCCCACAAATTTTTGGGCGAACTCACCCAGCCTTCATGGTTGCAATTTTAATATGAGCATGAATGTGTTATAAAATGTTGTGTAAGGATGAATTTTTAATTAGCAAATTTAATATGCTTCTTAATACATTTAATCCTTTTAATTATGTGTTTTTATATGCTTATTTAACATCTATTTTAATCCTTTAGAAATAGGCGAATTTAAATTTAGAAACTGGAGAATTTGAATTTTAATCCTTTAGAAATTAGTGTTTTAATGCTCTGATATAGTCGTGGAATATGACATTTTAATGCTCTGAATTTGAATTGAATTTTAATCTTTTAGAAACTGGCGTTTTAATGCTATGATATAGTCGATGAATCTGGTGTTTTAATTCTTTGAATTGAATTGAATTTTAATCCTTTAGAAACTGGCATTTTAATTCTTTGATATAGTCATTTAATCTAGCGTTTTAATGCTCTGAGTTTGAATTGAATTTTAATCCTTTAGAAACCGGTGTTTTAATGCTCTGATATAGTCATTGAATCTACAAGATGCAAGTTAAATTCTTGCATGAAGACAACATAGCTCTAGGTTATGCAAACAGTCAAAATCGGTGCATTTGACTAAGAACGTGAAATAGTAAGCATTTACAAATGGTGACAGGCCATTGTAATAAATTGGAAAAAGTTTCAAATCTTTAGAAGTTGTTTTCTTGGTGAAAGTACGAATTGTAGAAAATTCAAAATATCAAACATGGCAGTGAAGCTAAGAACTTTAAAGTCAAATTTTAATGTTAAAGTATTTTAAACCATCTTTAAATATCACAATTTTATATTAATACTGTAATCTCTAAAGTCAACTTAGGCACTGAATGTTAACTAGCTTGGGTATCAGACCGAATAAGAAATATTAGGTTATGCAAATTTTAGTATAACTGTAAATTACAAGGCTATTTACATACCTAATTTTTGTAGTTTAGTTATGTTCATCTTTTATCATCTTCTCTTTAAGGGATGTAACAAATATAAATGGATCTCATAGAAATTATAATAAAAGGATTGCATAAGAATAAAATCCTATCGATTGGTGTCCTGTTTCAAGCTTGGTTCACTCCCAAGGGAGATGCACTTATGATCTCCAAGGAAGCAAGTTTAACTTCGTGGATGGATAGTTTAGGAATGTTATATTTGCCAGGTTTTTGCGTGCGTCAATTGGGGCTTGGGTTAGTCATCCTGTGATTCGATAGTGCATTTTATATCCTAGCACGTTGGTTTTCTTAAGTCATCAGTCCATGTATGATTGTGTTGCTCCAAGGTGATTGGCATGCCTATCACCTGGGGATGACATGATCCCTGATGAGGGGATCATGGCGTGCCCTATTGGATAGAGGTGACCAATAACTTGACCGGAGTGTGTGCTTCCCATGTGAGTGTTGTTGATCGTTGTAAGTTGTTGTTAGTGCTTGAGTTGTAACACCTTCATGCGTTGGGTTCACACACCTTAAGGTTCTAGTCATTGGTCATCTAGAACGTTGTGTCAGGAGGGGGGATGCTATCCCTTAGCTTGTAGGTGTGGTCATGATTGTGTCGGGAGGGTAGTGGTTTATCCTGGTTGTTTTATGCATTTTTCACCTAGCTGTTGTTGTGTTGGTGCATGGATTCATAGTTATATGTTGGATGTCGGGTAGCATCGTGCTCACCATCAGGTATGTTGTCTACCTGTAATCGTTGTGGTCATCCTGTTTAAAAAAAAAAAAAAACATTTTACACTTTCTACTTCGCTGGTAGTCGTAATGATATGGGGTTGTCACATATGGTATCAGAGCGGGTTCAACCCTGCGACTGTGAATCGATAGGCTTTCCACTGCAGTAAACCTTTGAGTTCTAACCTAGCGCTAATTAAAACTGTAATGACCCTTAATTATTAAGATGGCTAATTTAATAATAATCCTAAAGATTATCTAAATTGTATTTATATCAATAATAATGTTTCTAATTGGATATTATTAAATAGTGTACATAAGGGTTAATGAATGATTAATTATTAAGTGAGTCATTAATTGATTAAGTATTAAATTAATGGTTA
>SNQJ01S0047483.1:10384-26472 GCA_010110895.2 Picea sitchensis | reverse complement strand
TATTGTCAAATTCTACTTGAATAAGTGTTAGCGTAAGTATTGAGATAAATTGTAAATTATGAAAATTTTACTTCTTTAAAGGCTTATAGAAATTACAGAAATTTGGGAAGAATTTAAACGTTAATTTAAATCTGGGCACTACAATTTAAATCTGGGCACTACAATTTAAATCTGGGCACTACAAAAACCTTAAAGTATCTAGGCGATGATATCGATTAGAGGATGCCACATAGGTTGCGGCGTGGTGTCATGGAAGGAGGTGCGACACCTCCTAAAGTGATCTCACCCTCAGAGTCTAACCCCATGGGGGAGGAAAAATCCCTTGGGTTGGATTCAATTGTTGTAAGGGATGATGATCGTCTAACCAAGGTCCTTCCAACGATGGTTAGAGGCATTAACTCACCTTCTGTACTGAGATGAGGCTGGGGCACCCATACCCTTGAGGTTCCACAACGTGCCCAGTCAGTAATGGTAATATTCACTGGGAACTTGAGAAGGTCAAATTTTTCGATTTCTTGGTGCCCCAGACAATGAAGCCACTGAGGCATGATTGGAGAATAAGTCGAGGTTCTTGCACTTTGTGACTAGAACTCCAACATGAAGGTCTACAGGGTGGTCTTTCAAATGAAGGGGAGTGCTCTTCTATGGTGGAAGACCCTCCTTCATCTTTTAAACTTGGCCATCGAAGACATGTCATGGGAAATGTTTGAGGAACGGTTCCATGAGAGGTATTTTCTGAGGAATTCATTGAGCATCAAATCAACGAGTTCAACGCCTTATGAAAGGGTATCCATACTATGCCTGAGTACAAGGCTCATTTTTGGAGCTTCTTCAGTATGCTCCGCACCCTTACCGAGAAAATTAAGGTCAACATGTTTGTGTTGGCCTTAGCATTGGAATTCAGCTTCTAATTCAGGTACCAGGATTACTAGACCAAAGAAGTATGTTGGAATATGGAAAGCCACAATTCTAGCACTAATGCCCAGTGAAGAGGACTAGAGCATCTGGATCATTCAGACCCACTACCATGGGAAATTGGGCAAGGCCCATCGAATCCATGAAACATTGAATAACCATGAGGTATAGCACCAATTGACTGTGCTCAAGACGTCAGTTACCATCGCTGATCAGACACTCAGTGATTTGATGGATCCCGGTGCTACCGAGAGTTTCATTTCTGGTGCAGTGCTAAAAAGGATTAAGGTAAAGGCAATCAAACATGAAAATTTTAGTTTTGTAGATATGGTTTCAGGAGCCAAACATGATGTTGGAGGAAAGGTTATAGTCTCTACCCTTAACCTGGGAGATTTTGTCAGCAGGTTTGACCTGTACATCATGATCATAGGATCTTATGACGTCGTAATCGGTATGGACTGGTTGGAATCGCACGAGGTGATACTCGACTGTAAGATGAAATGGTGGAGCTTGGTCGATGATGAGTGATAGAGACACGCGATTATAGGTTGGAACCAAGGAGATTCCCTAAGGTTCATCTCTTCCTTGCAGCTACGAAAGAGCATGTGCAAGGGGTGTAAGATTCATGTGATCCTTTCCTTAAGCGAAAAGGGAGTAGCGGAAGGTCTAGATCACCTTCCAGTGGTGAGAGAGCTTGTTGACATCTTTCTGGAGGAGTTACTTGGGATGCCGCCAAAGAGGTAATTGGATTTTTCTATAGAATTAAAATCGGGGACTAAATGAATAGCGAGAACTCCTTATCGTATCTCGACCCCAGAGTTACAAGAGTTGAGAATGCAACTGAAGGAGTTGCTCAACCTCAGACTTGAAGTCCAATTGTGTCACCGTGGGGTGTGCCTGTTGTTTTCATATGAAAGAAGGATGGGTCATGGAGACTCTGCATTGAATACCATCAATTGAAGAAGGAAACGATCAAGAATCAGTATCCACTTCCAAGGATTGATTAATTGTTCGATCAGATGAAGGGTGCGATGGTGTTTTCCAAGATCGATTTGCGATTAAGGTATCACCTATTATAGATCAAGGAGGATGATGTCCCTAAGACCACCTTTAAGATGAGGTTTTGACATTAAGAGTTTAATGTTTTATCCTTGGGACTGACAAACACCCCAGGAGTATTTATGCGTTTGATGAATGGGGTGTTCTATGAGTACTTGGACAAGTTCATCCAAGTATTCATTGACGATATTTTGATTTACTCTCTGATGACAGAGGAGCATGACAAGCGCTTGCGCGTGGTACTATAGTGTCTGTGAGAGAAAAGATTGTATGGGAAGTTGTCCAAATGCTCGTTTTATCAATCGAATATTCACTACTTAGGGCATGTCATCTTCGGCGAGGGTATTTCCATGGATCTAGCAAAGGTCAAGGATATTATGGAATGTCATGCACCGAAGATTGTCCTGAAAGTGATATATTTGTGGATTTATAAGGATAATAATGATGGTTCATCGAGGGATTTTTAAAGATATAAAATCCGATCATGGAATTGCAGAAGAAGAACAAGAAGTTTATTTGGACCGAGAAATGTGTGGAAGCATTTCAGAGGCTCAAAGAATTGTTGACAACAACACCGATACTAAAGGACCCTGACATGGATGCAAACTTCTTGGTATGAATTGATGCATCGAAGGAAGGCTTGGGCGGAGTCTTGACTCCAGACGGTTGAGTGATCATTTACTTCTCAAGGAAATTGAGAAGGCATGCGGAGATCTATGCGACGCATGATTTGGAGTTGTTAGCAATTTTTTATGCCTTGAAGGTTGGGAGACACTACCTTGTTGGATGAAAATTTGAACTAAAAAAATGGACCACTATGGACTACAACACATCTTTACGCAAAAGAAACCTGAACGTGTGACAATGACCTTGGTCGAAACGTCTTAGCGAGTGCGATTTTGAGATTACTTACATAAAGGGACAGTGAACCGAGCAACAAATGTATTGATTCAGAGACCTCACACATTTTTTTTGTTGCCTCTTCCAAAAAATCTATGTGAAAAGATTGTAACTTTAAAGCATGATGATGACTGGTTCAAGAGGTCAAGGATTTTATCGGACAAAAAAAAATCATCGTACCAAGTTTTGAAGGATTTACATTGGATGACGAAGGACTACTGAGATAAAAAAAAAATGAATTTATGTACCATCGAACGACGAGTTGAGGAGTTTGATCCTAAACAAGGCTCACAGAGCAGTGTACATGACTCACCCAGGAGACACAAAGATGAGTATGGACCTTACACCCTTATTCTTCTGGAAAGTAATGAAGGAAGACATAGTCCACTATGTGGGAAGATGTCTAGAATGTCAGCAGGTAGGGGCAGAACATAGACATCCAACAGGATTACTACAACCACATGCTATTATGGAATCAAAATGGAAGGTTATTTCGATGGATTTTATTGTTGGACTGCCAATGACAACAAGGAGACACAAATCTATTTTCATGGTAGTTGACACTCTGACGAAGAGTGATCATTTATTCTTGTGCGTATGATGTATCAGGCACCTAAAATAGCTAGATTTTTCCTCAATGAGATTGGGAGGTTGTATGGCATACCTAAGAGGATTATATTCGATCGAGGATAGATGTTTACTGGATGATTTTGGACTAACTCCCAAGAATCCTTGGGAACCTAACTTAACTTTAGTATTGTGTATCACCCGGAGACTGATAGGCATATCAGGCGAATGAACCAAACCTTGGAAGGCATGTTGCACATGTACATGATGGACCAACCCAAGCATTGGGAAGAATTCTTTCCACTGGTAGAAATCGCTTATAACAACAATTACCAAAGCACCATTACACAAAGATTTACCATTCGAGAAAATGATGGGATTTATCAATCAACATAGAGGTTTACCAGAGTTTAAATAATCGAAATGCAGAGTGTAATCAGAGTTTAACCAATTAATACACAGAGAACAAAAAAAAATCTGAGAATCAACGCAACTATGAGAATCAAATGCAGAGAAACAAACGATGGTGGGAAGGAGAGAATAAACGCCTAGGAGACAATTCCTTGATGTGCAGAGAATGATCCTATAGTTATTATCCATGCACAGGAAAAAAATTCATTTGAATATAAGTCTTCAAACACCAGAGTGATGACCATAGATTCGAATGTGGGCTGATTTCTCAGGCACGGACTAATAACTTAAGGGATAAAAAATAGAGGATAAAAACACAATCTGCATCCATATCTTCTCCGTCGAGAACCAAATAATGAAAGAAAAGCGTAATCAAGGAATAATAAAAACACAGGAAGGAGTTACAATAACATAGGCAAGGTTTGAGTCTGGGGATCACTCTGGCCACATGCAAGAGACAATAATTCATAAATAAAGGATACAATGGATAGCAAGGATTCTTACTGAATAAATCAAACGAAAAGGAGGTTAAAATTACCATAGGAATGCATGTGCAAGAAAGATCATGGAAATGAAATCTTCAAATGAGTACAGAAAAATAAGCATGTGTAAATTAAATTTCATTGCAAGTAACAACTTTAACAGACATACCTTAGCCAAATGTGAATGCTCTGAAGTTGTTGTCCTGTGTGCGCTCTGTCCAGCTGCTTCTTGCCAACCGATGTGACCTCACCAATACCTCCCAACTAATGCTAGGGATACTCTTCTTCCCCCTGAGACCCCTAAGATGCAAAGGGGCCACACACACAATACCAAAGAAATCTAGCACCCAACACACCTCGCAAGGTCGAGCTCACCACTCATTCCCGAGCTAGGTATCCCAACTCCCACAAGATAAAGCTCAGTCAAGATACAATTTCAACAGTGTAACATTATGCAATCCAAATTCCATTTTCATTTAATTAATTTAGAAAAACCTCCCACGTACACATGTCACCCAATCCCCTAGTTGCACCAGAAAATCAATTTTAATAATTAATTAAATACTTTTATTTCCCTCACCCACCAAGAGCATTCCTAAAAATGCTCCTTGGTGTCCCAAAATTCCGTTACAATTCATAAATGACTTACACCTTACTTAATTCCTAGTTGAGTTCATAAATAGAAAGTTCCAAAGGCTAGATTCCTTACTAAGTTAGACATTCATCTTTTTCTTTATGTTTCCCCTTTTTTAAGTTTCACTTTTTCTCTAAGTTTCCTTTTCTTTTAAGTTTCCTCTTTTTATAACTAAGTTTAGAATTAGTAGTTTAGATAAACAATCGTTTACTCTTTTTATGAATTTAATCCTCCATTATAAATTTTTTTTTTTACTTTAATAGTTGAAGTTTTAATTTCTCTTATTAGTTATAAAAAGAACCTTTAGTGAATTTGAAATTTTATAAAAAGAATCTTAGTGAATTAAAATTTTATAAAAGAGGCTTAGTGAATTAAAATTTTATACAAAGAACCTTAGTGCATTATAATTTCCACTTTAATCTGGTTATACATCTAATTAGTTGTTTCTTTTTTTGTTCTAAGGTTCTACTCAGACCCAGGTTTTTAATTCACTAGGCTTGGCGATAGTTCTTAAGGGAAACATTAGTCATTAAACTTTACTTATGACATCATTCATTTTAAGGCTGACTAGGTTTATTCACTTACCAATTAAAATCACGACATGCCCTTCAGGACGCACTACGTTCTTCAAGGGTTCCACTTGCCTATTTTAGTTTTCCTTGAGCAACGTGTCCTTCAAGATGCACTACATTCTCCAAGGGTGTCACTCACCTCTTTCTGTTTTCTTTGCGCGACGTTCCCTTCAAGACACACTACGTGCTCCAAGGGTGCCACTTGCCTCTTGACTGAATTTGGTAGACGTCAAACCCCTAGAGTCGGTACTCTACCAGGTGATCTTGTGGGAGACAAAGGGCCTCTAAGGAATAATTCCCCTACCTTATTGTGTGCCCCTTAGAATCATCATGCGCGACTGTCACAGTTTTCCATCACGAAATTGTGGGTGTTCTCAAACTAAGCAATCATTAACCTACAATTCGAGCCATGGTAGGAGTGCTAGTAGGTTGTGGCAGGGCTGCTGCCACACCTCTCCCTCAATGTCTCTGGTTGTCATGCGTGACCACTATACTCCAAATATGAGTCTGGTCGACAAGCTATCATCAGCATGCATCGATCAACGAATCATTTTAGCAATAATAATCAATCATCATAAGACCTAATCTTATGTACATATGTCACATAAACAACATTCAAACCCACAATCCAGTCACTGAATCGATCCAGAGTCCAAGGGGTTTCATCGATGCCTCTGCATCCTCAATGTCCAAATTCCTAGACACTCAGAAGAACCTCGTCAATAGCACCTGTCTATGTAAATACAACAAAATAACATATCATCAAATCCATAATATCTCATAATCATTATCAAAATGACCAATAGTATAATAAACTAGATCACTTGCACATAAGTGTCCTCAAATAATAAGTCCATTCAGTGTGCTCAAGAGTGGGTTGTTACATACACCCTCTTGGTTTAAACTTCATCCTGAAGTTTCACAGTATACAAGTGTCCAAATAAAGTGTATCACAGTATCATAAGTCTATCTATCAAACAAAAATGGAAATTGTTGGCGCATATCATATGCGTCCTCCCAGGTCGTCGAGTGCAGACTATAGTTATCCCACTGGACCTTGATCTGATCTATTGTTCGACGTCATAGTTGTCGAATGATATGGTCCAAAATGCGTATTGTCTCTACCATGAGTGCACCCTCATCATATACATACAAGGAACTCATGTCAATAACATGTGTAGGATCACTAATATAATGTCTCAAAAAAGAAACGTGAAAAAAATCGTGCATATGCCTCAAGGAATCAAGCAAATCTAGTCAATAGGCCATGATCCCCTTCTTTACCACAATACAAAAAGGTCCCATGAACCAGGGAGAGAGTTTAGAACCCTTTCCAAACTTTATCAAACTCTTATGTGGTTTCACCTGCAAGAAGACTCCGTCACCAACCTCGTAAATATGGTTGACATGGTGCGCATCGAGATAACTCTTCTGTCGATTCTGTGCTTCTTTGATCCTTTGTCTTATGGTTTGCATTTGATATTCCATTTCTTGGATCACTTCACATCCCACCAGGACCCTATCCTCAAGTCGATCCCAACTCAAAGGCATTTGACACGGTCTCCCATAAAGAAACTTGAAAGACACCATCTTAATGGTGCCTTGATAATTGTTGTTATACGCAAATTCTACCAGTGGAAAGAATTATTCCCAATGATTTTGTTGGTCCATAACATACATGCACTAGCATATCCTCCAACATTTGGTTAGTTTTTTTGGTCTTCTCATTTCTCTCTGGGTGATACGTGGTACTAAAGTTAAGTTGGGTTCCCAAGACCTCTCAGAAACTAGTCCAAAATCATCCAGTAAACAACAATCCTCGATAAGATATAATCCTCTTAGGCATACCATGCATCCTGATATGTCATACGCAAAGGAATAAAATGAGCACTCTTCATCAGAGTGTTGACTACCACAAAAATCGAGTCATGTCTCATTGTCATATGTGGAAATCCAACAATGAAATCCATTGAAATGACCTCCCATTTCGATTTCAGAATTGCGTGTGGCTATAGTAATCCTATCGGATGTCTATGTTCATCCTTCACCTTTTGACATTCTAGACATCTTTCCACATATTTGACTATGTATGTCTTCATTCCTTTCGAGAAGAATAATGGTTTAAGTTTTTCCCTCATCTTTGTGACTCCAGGACTAGCCATATAAACTGCTCTGTGAGCCTCATTTAGGATCAAAATTCTCAACTCGTCGTTGGGCGGTACATAAATTCAACTTTTAAAGCTCAAAAGTTTGTCGTCGTCCATAGTAAACCCTTCAAATTTTGATACCATCATTGTATTTTGTCTGATAAAATCCTTGACCTCTTTATACCAGTCATCGTCACACTGTAAAGTTAGAATATTTTCACATATATTCTCTCTGAAGAGGCATCACTTAAAAGATGCATGGTTTCTGAGTCAACATATATGCCACTTTGTTCATTGTCCCTTTTATGTAAGTAATCTTGAAATCATACTCGGTAAGCAATTCTGACTAACGTCATTGTCGTGCATTCAAGTCTCTTTGCGTAAAGATGTGTTGTAGTCCACCTTGGTCCATTTTTACTTCAAATTTTTGTCCAATAAGGTAGTGTATACAAACTCTCAAGGAATAAACAATGGCTAACAAATCCAAATTGTGCATTGCATAGTTCTCTTCATGCTATCTCAAATTTCTCGAGATGTTAGCGATCACTCGATCATATTGAATGAATACTATGACTAATCCTTCCTTGGATGCATCAGTGCATACCAAGAAGCATGCATCCATGTCAGGGACCTTTATTATTGGTGTTGTCTTCAACAACTCCTTCTTTTCCAAACAAACTTCTTGTTCTTCTTCTACAATTTTGTAATTGGATTTGCTATCTTCGAAAAACCCTCGATGAATCATTGATAGTATCCTACTAAACCCATGAAGCTACGCACTTATAGGACATTCATCAGCACAGGCCATTCCATATTAGTCTCGACCTTTTCTAGATCCACAACAATACCTTCATCAGAGATGACATGCCCTAAGTAGTGAATCATCAATTGATAAAACGATCATTTAGATAACTTCCCATACAATGTGTTCTCTCATAGACATTGTAGTACCATGCGCAAGTGCTCGTCATGATCCTCCATCATCCGAGAGTAAATCAAAATATCGTCAATGAATACTTGGACAAACTTGTCCAAGTATTCGTGGAACACCCCGTTCATCAAACTCATAAATAGCCCTGGGGCAATCGTTAGTCCAAATGGTAGAACAATAAACTTGTAATGTCCAAACCTTGTCTTAAAGGCAGTCTTAGGGATGTCATCCTCTTTGATACGCAACTAGTGATACTTGGATATCAATTCAATATTTGAAAACACCGTGGCGCCTTTCATCTGATTGAACAGTTCATCAATCCTTGGAAACATATATTTATTCTTGATTGTTTCCTTGTTCAATTGATGGTAGTCAATGCATAGTCTCCATGATCCATGCTTCTTTCATATGAAGATAACATGCGTACCCCACGGTGACACACTTGGACGTATAAGTCTTAGGTCCAAAAACTCCTTCAGTTGCATTCTCAACTCTTGTAACTCCGGGGTCTAAATTTGATAAGGCATTCTTTCTTTCGATTGAGTCCCTAGTTTTAGGTCTATGGTAAATTACAATTTCCTCTCTGGCGGCATCCCAAGTAACTCCTCAGGTAATACGTCCACAAAATCTTTCACCACCAAAAGGTGTTCTAGACCTTCCACTACTCGCTTCTCGTTTAAATCAAGGATCGCATAAATCTTACATCTCTTGCACATGCTCTTCTATAGCTACAAGGAAGAGGTGAACCTCACGAAAATTCCCTAGTTCTGACCAACAATAATGCATCTCTGTCCCTCATAATCGACCAAGAAAAACCATTTCATCTTACAGTTGATTATTTCCTCATGCGATTCCAACTAGTCCATACCGATTATGATGTCATAAGATCCTAAGATCATGACCTACAGGTTGGCCCTCATGAAAAACTCTCCCAGGTTAAGGATATAGCTCGTAACCTTCCCTCCAACCTTATGTTTGGCTCCCAAAGCCATTTCTGCAAAGCTAAAATCATCTTGTTCGACTTCCTTTACCTTAATTCATTTTAGCACTACCCCAGAAATGAAACTTTTTGTAGCACCTAGATCTATCAAAATACTAAGGGTCTGGTCAACGAAGGTACTTGATGTATCGAGTATAGTCAACTGGTGCTCGACCTAGTGGTTATTTACTGCTGCATGAATATGATGAGCCTTTCCCAAACTCCCATGGTAGTGGGTTTGACTGATCCATATGATATAGTCCTCTCTACTGGGAAATTGCGCTGGCAATGTGGCTCCCCACATGTCCAACACCCCTTTTTCGGTCTAGTACTATTGGTACCCAAAGTTGGCAGCCCTTCGGCTTGGAACCCTAGTCAGTTTTGTTGAACAGGCTGAAACTACTGCTACTGCAGTCGATGTTGTTGTTGGTGTTGTGTTCCTCGGTAAGGGGTCCACTGTTGAAGCGTTGGTCGTCGAGGTGTAGTCAAAATGGATTCTCTCTGGAAGCCACAATAACCTATTAAATTCCTAGCTGGTGTTTGATGCTCTTGTGCACCAAATGACACCTTCCATGTTGGTCTCACTGGAGTCCTTCTCTGACCCCCACTGATAAGATCCTCCTCTGCTATGAGGGCCTTCTGAACGACATCATGCAAGGTTTGAGGCATCAAAATACTAACCTTTGCATGAATGTTGAAATTAAGGCCAAAAAAGAACTTGTTGACCTTAAGTTTCTTGGTATTCAGGTGCGAAGCATAATGAAGCAGCTCCATAAAACGGGCCTTGTGCTTGGTCACCGTATGACCACCATGTTGCAAGGCATTGAACTTGTTGAGTTGACGCTCAATGAATTCCTCCGATAGATACCTCTCTCGGAACCATTCCTCGAACATTTCCCATGACACGTCTTTGACGACCATGTTCAATTGTGGAAGGAGTATCTTCCACCATAAAAGAGCACTCCCCTTCAATTGAAAGACTGCTATGTGGACCTTCATGTTGGAGGTATAGTCACGAAGTGAAACTCACATCGCCATATTATCCAACCATGCCGGTGTCTGCACCATCCAGAGCACCAAAGAACTTGATAAGTTTGACCTTATTGAGTTTGCGGTGAATACTACCAGTACCGACATGAGCACGCAGTGGACCCTTAGGGGGTGTCAATGCCCTGGACTCATATCTATCCAAATGGCTATGCAATGCCTCAAACATCTGCTGAAAGGACCTCATCAGCCCAATTACATCACCCACAGCTATCGGATCCTATCCTAAAACCTATTTTCCTCCATAGGGGTTATACCCCTCATGTGATATCCCAAAAAATAAAATATTTTTGAAAGTTAAATTTGCTCGAAATTTAATTCCATTTTTAGTAAATTCAAAATTGGAATTTTTTTTTCCATTTATGGCAATTCTGAATTTCGAATTTGATATTTGTAATTAATTATTATGACCGTTGGGTAGAGTTCTGATTGGGACTAAACTAACTATTTGACTATGACACTTGTATAAAAATAGAATATTTATATTAATTGTAGGAGGACAAATGGAACAACCATGTTAAAATCAACTGACCATGACTCCATGAGTGGGGAACAAGTTGGAACTACCTCTGGGATGATTATTACAAGTGGAAAATTAGAGATTTGCCCATTGGCAGCCCCTAAAAATCAAGGGTTTAGAAAGCTGTGAAAATCCCCCCAAGGGAGGGAAAAAGACCTGGTCAAAATTGATATATAGCATATGCAAGGATGCAAGATACTGCCAAGTATGATGGGAAAGATTTTGATCTCTCCTTGTTTTTATGAACACTACAGATTGAGTGTGAGACAAGAGGATCCCGTTGAGATGGATTTTCTTTCTTGTTATGAGCACTGCTGAATAAGTGTGAGGCAAGAGGATAACTGTTGGAATTGGAGGACAGTGCTAAGGAGGAGTTTCCAAGTTCACCCTCATGGATTCATGGTCAGGCTAGGGGGTTAATCAGGAAAGTTGTTTTGGCTACCATGTTCTATGGTTGGGAGGAACGCGGTTGTTCCCTTTGTCTTTCCACAAAACTGTTCCAGATATGTAGACTTTTCCTTCTCTATGTGAATGATCATATCTATTTGTTGTAATGTAACTGTGTGAATGATTATTTCTATTTGTTGTAATGTATCTAACTATATTAAGTTTAGATGGCATCCATAGACGATATATGTTCATTACATGAAGTCTTATAATCAAGCAGTTAAATTTTGGGATCGCCGCTCCCGAATTAAAAGCTCGAGACAAAGTTATTCGTGTGCAAGTGAATTGATAGTATACATTTTTCTATAGGCAAGGGTTATTAATTTGTAATCGTAATATCCAACAGATATGGATTGAGTAGGTTTATACTTATAGACTCATGTATTTATATGCATATATTATTCTGGAAGCAAAAGATAGAATCAAAACTTTACTCAGACCTTTATCTCCAATCTAAATAATCGCTATGGTAGAATTGAACCATTTGGGTAATGATTATAGGGAATGTCGAAACGAGATAAAATGATTTAGTATTATAGATCTAGAGTATGTCGATCTAATTTTTTTTTCTTCTAGCATTGAAAACAGGGCCTGTCTTCAAGGAAATAACCTTGGTATTTGAGATTTTAGGACATAATGAAATCTGAATTCCCCTTTTAATTTGGCAACTGAATGCTGTGAAAAATAGAGGTCAATTGGGTTTTTGGCAATTACAAACGTCCAACCCAAAAAAAAAGTTTTTCATGCGCTAAGTTACATTAATGATCAGGGTTTTGGGGTTCGGTATGTCATGATTACGAACACCTGACATTCAATAAATTGAAACATGAAAAACCGAATTGCAAAATGTGAAGGGACTGTGGGCCCCGCATTTTGGGATTTTGGGGTTCGGGACGTCAGGGTTTACGAACACCTGTCATTCAAACAAGATGATACGTGAAATGTCGAATTGCGAAATGTGAAGGGACTATGGGCCCTACATTTCGGGTGTCATATTTTGGGGTTTTGTAAAACAAAGGAACTTCGTGATTTTGTAATAGTGAGTCCCAAATGTCGAAATGTCCACTTTGTGTTTAACCCTTTTTTTTAAAGTATGCTTGGTCTTTTCTTGAATGATTTGTGCATCTAATTTTATACCTCTAATTGTGCTAAGACGAAATAATTTCCATTGATGGCATCAGTGTGTTGTGAGAAGTTATAATCAAATACTAAATCTAAGGAGTGGTTCCTCCTGAATCCAAACACTAGACCAAAACTATCTACATATGAACTTAAAGAACAAATCCACCTACAGGAGAAGATTTTAACTCTAAAATCATATTTCGAGGTAGGATTGTCTATGTAAAGATGAGCTTGAAAGATACCGAAATATTTATAGGCATCGGTTTACTTCTGTAACTGAAGTTCTAGCAGACCTACCTTTGAATAATTGAATTTTGAAGAGGACTATACACATAGTACTTATAGATTTAAATATATATATATATACATAAGGTATACGAATACCAGTGCAGTTAGTACTGCATACAGATCATTTCAATAGATGAAGTATAAATACCCATGCAAAAACATGTCGTCGTTGTATTCAATAAATGACTATGGGCACAGTATTTCAGGGTTTCACGATTCGGGACTTCGCACTCTGGTTGCAACGTTCTAAGCCTTTTGATTTCTTGGGTCCTGAAATGTCGAAAGGGATTAACAGGTTTGTCTCTTCCTGTAGCCTCTTCCCATGCGACCACGCCTTGTGACTTGGGCTATCTCCTCATAGTGCATCACGATTTTGGGGTTTGTAAGGGTTGTAATGTAACTCCAACCTTTCCTCCTTCTAATCCCCGAAGTCTGAGATTTTACCCTCCATTTTCCCCGAAGACAAAATGCCATAAATTTTCCCCTCAAGAGATCAATGAAACCATTTCTTTCTGGATTTTGACGAACCGGTAGTTCACGATGTAGCATCTACAAACCTCATCACTGCTCAAAAAACCTGAACTCCAAATTAGTGAATTTCAAGGCACGAGATCAACGACTCTTATTGTTTCTCATCCAATGAACGTTATTCCTCCTAAGCCTATGAACACTAAAGGACGATCAGTCTTAACTTCCACACAAATATTTGAGATCCAACAGTCCATGGGATTTTGGTACCTTTCCCGAGGAAATTTCATCATCTATTCTTTTAAGGATATCTGGCCAAAATGATTTGGCGTTCTACTACCGAATCTTGACTCTGCAAGACGATCTTCTATCCCCACCTCCCTTTAAGTACTTCAAAGGTGCTATCCCTTTTGAGCTTTATCCCTCTAAACATCAAGGGTTCCTTCGACCTAAGTTTAGACATCGCCTTTATACATTTGAGTATGCTAGTGTAGTTTGAGAATTTAGGGAAGTAATAGAGTCATGGAAGGAATTTACCCACATAAGATTTTTTGTTCGAATATATTAGACTAGTGTAATAGTATCCTTATGGACAGAGACAAATCATTCCTTCTCTTAAATTCTAAACTTAAATGAAAATTTATTTATGTCATAGACAAAGGACTTTTTTTTTAATGATAAATTTGAGGTTTATTGCATATGGTATCAGAGAAAAAGTTACAACAATGGGCCTGAACAAGGCCACATTAATTGCTTAGTATATATTATGATTTATGAAAATACCAATAAATCTTGTGGTTACAAACAAAAAGCCTTTCTATTTTGTGTTGATTATGGCAGCCCAAGAAGGTGCAGAAATCAGGATGGAAGGGAATCCACAGTAAGGACCTCTTGGAGATCCAAGAAAGAACAGTGATGGAAGCTCACCCACAGAGGTGTTGGAAACAATGAGGAACCTCATTGTTGAACTGCAGGTTTTCAAGGCTGACAATGAAAAATTGAAGAAATCACGACAGGAACAACAAGAGATAAATGAAGTCCTACTGCGTAGTATAGTAACCAAGAAAAGTCCAAAAGATGATAAACATGATGAGGAGGTAAGCAAAAGGGCCTCCAAGAATTCTGGTGCGGAAACAGAAAAAGAAGACACTTCATCTGAAGGGACACCTTCCGCTGAAGACAAAACCATATCAGACAGAAAAAGAAAACAAAGAGACAACCTTGAAGGGGAATTTAAAAAGATTAAACCAACTATATTTGATGGAGAATCCAGGACAGGAGAAGAAGTTGAGGCATGGTTGTCGGACATCAAAAAATACTTCCAAATATACAACTATTCTAGCAACATGAAAGTCAGAATGGCCATCTACAATCTAAAGGGGAAGGACAACATTTGGTGGCAGGACCTGAAATTGGCCAAGGGCCTAAAGGAGAAACAATTGAAATGGTCTGACTTTAAGAAGTATTTCAATAAACAATACCTTTCTGAAAGCTATTATGAAAGGAAGACGAAATAATTTTATGAGTTATGACTTAGACAAATGACGATGGAGGACCTTATAAATAAATTTATGGAACTACTAAGGTTCGTACCGTACATCTGGGAGGATAAGGTAAAAAGCCAACGATTCTTAAGCTGTTTACCACATGCCTAGTGGGATAGAATTGAGTTTGACAGCCCCAAATCCTTGAGTGAGGTATTCAGGAAAGCACGAATGTGCTATGACTAGTATAAACAATGGGAAGAGTTTACCAAGACCTGGAAGGATAAGAAGCAAGATCGAATGAACCAGCGGAAGAAGGGATACCAGCCAACTCCTTATCGAGTTGCAACAAAAAGTTTCCCAAGGAAGGATTTTCACTACAATCATCCGAATACGCAAGGTAGTGGGAAACCGATAAACCTGGGAACAAAGAAGTTTGGGGACAACTCCTGCGAGCCATTAAAGTGTTGGGAGTGTGAAGAACCTCATCTAAGGAGGAATTGCCCACGTTTAATTGCAGCCAACAAAACTGTTGTTCACAATTTGCAGGAAGCCTCCACAGTGGGAGACATGGGCAGAAGTCTGCATCGGATAAACGCAACCATAGATGGTCGACAAGATGACCACGAGTCCTCGGTGGTAGAAATCGAAGGTAAGATCCATGACACTCGAATTTCTATTTTAATTGACCCAAGAGCTACGTTAAGTTATATTACTAATGATGTAGTACAGTTGAATAAACTTAAGAAAAAAAAGCACGCAAAATCTTGGCTTGTACAACTAGCAATAGGTACTAAAAGAAAAGTAGTTAACTTTATTTCCGATCTTCAATTCAGCTTAGATGGTCAAAAGATAAGGACCAATCTGAACATACTACCACTAGGATCTTATGATATGATTATCGGGATGGATTGGTTGGAACAACACAAAGCAATACTAGACTATTATACAAAGATACTTAGCTATACAGATAATTTTGGCACTATTAGAACAACCCAAGGCATACCAAAACCTGTATCAGTCAGACAAGTTTCAACGATGCAACTCAAGAAATGTATTAGAAATGGATGTCAAGTTTATGCCATCCAAGTGACAAATCTATTACAAAAAGAAGA
>SNQJ01S0047482.1:110858-139286 GCA_010110895.2 Picea sitchensis | reverse complement strand
AGTTATCATTGTACGGTGACGCCCGTACAACCATCCTCACATCACCATGTCCGTATAATCACAATTCTTCGTACTGTACGATTAAGAAATTGTTAAGGGGTTAAGACAATTATTAAGGTTGTCTTTTTAAAGTTTAAAGTTAATTAAAAAAAGTCCATTAAGTTTTAAGTACTAAGAAAAAGAAAATATAAGGTGAAGATATATTTTTGTAAGTGAGGAAAAGCAAAAATATTTAAGCCTGATTATTATTATTTTATTTTTTTTGTTAATTTGTGCGGGACCTGTTGGGTACGCGATTAACCTGTGGCTTGAGAAACCGTGACTCAGGGGCATCTAAGCCGTCAAAATCACCCGGGGATCGCACCCGGCCTGAGCCACACCAACCCTTAACATGGTTGGATTTTTTGTCCCCGCAGGTTTCGAACCGGTGACTTTAACATCACGGAGTGGCTTAACAACACACTCCGTCACCGACTGTCCTACACCTCGGGGACTTAAGCCTGATTATTATTAAAAGGAAAGTATAAGTGGAAAAATATTCTAGGAAAATAAATATTCAAGTTTTTTCATATATATATATATTCAAAACAAATTTTATTAAAAAGAGAAAGGAAGGGAATATATATATTTATTTCACACCATTAAAGAATTTTTATTTAACCCTTGAGAAAAAAAGAAGGGTATCATTTATCGTAAAATATCAATGAAGTCAAAATGGATTCTAATAAAATGGAAGGAGGAAGATTTACTTATGAAGGTTGTTTAATTTCATGTTCTGATTCATTTACATTAAAGTGAAGTATTCAAGGAAGAGAGGTTAACAATTCCGTTGGCATGACTGAGGATGAAAGTTACATTAATATCAATTTGACCATTCGATTATTAATTCCAGAGTCGAATATAATTGAAAAGGAAGATATTTTTCACAAGAAACAATACGAGATTAATGAGTTACATGTAACAATTAATGAATATGAATATATATCCAATTCAATGTTACAACTATGTGTACAAAAGAAATTGACATCATTCTCGGGTTACCCTGGTTTTAAAAACTAAGTACCTTCATCTTAAATATGGAGTGAAAATTTGTAACATTTTCTTATAAGGAGATGATGACATTTCAAGACACTACTATGAAGTCAGATTCAATAGTATTGTCATCAAAAGACCTGAAAGACCTTTCAAAGGTGATCCTTCAGAAAAAATATATGCTTAGTGTCAAAAATGCAAAAAGAATTTGACGAAGATATCACAAATTAAAACGAAGAAATTTCTTGCTTAAAAGATCACAGTAAGAAATTACTTGCATAAGTCAAGAAGTCCAAGGGTACGAAGCAAACTAATCAAAGATTAGAACAAGAAAAAGAAGATCTCAAGAAAGAATTCAAGAAACACCTATCATAACAAGAAGAATAAAATGTGTGTTTGAAGAATCTTAATCAAGAGCTACTAGAACAAATCAGAAAGTTGAAAGAAGAGAAACTTGAAATTCAAGCATTAAAGATATTGTCAAATAAGATAATGAAGAAAATTCGTATCTAAAAAATCATAATCAAAAGCTACTGATACAAATAAAGAAGCTTAAGAATGATAAGCGGTTGTTGAAAAAAAAGTTAAAACAAATCCAGAAGGAGGCATCAAAGTCCTCAGGAATAAAATCCATGTCATGGAAAAAGGAACAAATACAGATCCAATCCACATCACAGCTCAAGAAGATGTCGATCTGGTTGAAGAAAATAGATATAAGGGATGTTTGAGTACAAACAATGGGAACTCCAAGTGTACGTACTAATAGAAGTTCATCAATTAACCAACCAACATCAATGTGTGAAGAAAATCGTATACCAAAATTAAACCAAGAAAACACTACAAGCATGATAAGGGAAAATAATGTTATAAGAATTCCTTATCAACATCCAAACCATAAAAATAGATATCTTAAATATTTAGAGTATCAATATCACTTAGGTCGGGAACGACTAACTTATCGTCCGAAAAATATTGATACCAGTGAAATTCAGTCTCATGATAACCATTCATTGTGGAAGTGCAACAATCCGCAAAAGATTGAATTAGGATGGTCTGACCATTTCAAATTCAATAGTTTTGCTGAACTCTTCGTCACTCATATCGTCTAGTATCATCAATCTTGACAACGCCAAAACAAAGAATCATGCAAAGACATTTCTAGCTAGAACAAATATGTAAGCCTTTCCATGAATACACTTTGAGGACAAAGCATTTCTAAAGGGGAAGGAAATGAAAACACACACACACACACACACACACACACACACACACACACACATATATATCTCTGTGTGTGTATATATATAAGGGGAAGGAAATGAAAACACACACACATATATATATCTCTGTGTGTGTATATATATAAGGGGAAGGAAATGAAAACACACACACACACACACACACATAAGTGTGTGTGTGTGTGTGCGCGTGTGTATATATATATATAAACAATCATTAAACAATTATAATTAATACATCATAATGAAAAGACACGTATTATCCAAAAAGACATGTCTATTAATGAAAGGGCACCCCTGTGTGGGTATATATGGCCCTCATTGTCATTGTAATCTCATCTTATACTATCTTATTTATTCTCATATACATTTACATTATTTATTGTCCTTACGAATATTTTTATATTCCAAGTATTTTGGATATTTACATAGTGAATTGGGTTGGTTGACCATAGTGTACGTGTGGATGCTAAGAAAATTGAAGTTGGGAAGGATTGGACTTTCCCTTAAATCTTAAAAGTCTGCATAGTTTCCTAGGTTTAACGGACTATTATTGCAAGTTTGTTCAAAATTATGGAAAAATTGCAGCTCTCCTCACTGCTCTCCTTAAAAAGAATGCTTTTAGTTGGACTCCCGTAGCTGATCAATCTTTCCAAGCCTTGAAAGACAGAAATTTCTCGCTTAAAAGATCACAATAAGAAATTACTTGCATAAGTCAAGAAGTCCAAGGGTACGAAGCAAACTAATCAAAGATTAGAACAAGAAAAAGAAGATCTCGAGAAAGAATTCAAGAAACACCTATCATAACAAGAAGAATAAAATGTGTGTTTGAAGAATCTTAATCAAGAGCTACTAGAACAAATCAGAAAGTTGAAAGAAGAGAAACTTGAAATTCAAGCATTAAAGATATCGTCAAATAAGATAATGAAGAAAATTCGTATCTAAAAAATCATAATCAAAAGCTACTGATACAAATAAAGAAGCTTAAGAATGATAAGTGGTTTTTGGAAATAAAGTTAAAACAAATCCAGAAGGAGGCATCAAAGTCCTCAGGAGTATCATCAATCTTGACAACGCCAAAACAAAGAATCATGCAAAGACATTGCTAGCTAGAACAAATATGTAAGCCTTTCCATAAATACACTTTGAGGACAAAACATTTCTAAAGGGGAAGGAAATGAAAACACACACACACACACACACACACACACACATATATATGTGTGTGTGTGTGTATATATATATATATAAACAATCATTAAACAATTATAATTAATACATCATAATGAAAAGACACGTCTTATCCAAAAAGACATGTCTATTAATGAAAGGGCACCCATATGTGGGTATATATGGCCCTCATTGTCATTGTAATCTCATCTTATACTATCTTATTTATTCTCATATACATTTACATTATTTATTGTCCTTACGGATATTTTTATAGTCCAAGTATTTTGGATATTTACATAGTGAACTGGGTTGGTTGACCATAGTGTACGTGTGGATGCTAAGAAAATTGAAGTTGGGAAGGATTGAACTTTCCCTAAAATCTTAAAAGTCTGCATAGTTTCCTAGGTTTAACGGACTATTATTGCAAGTTTGTTCAAAATTATGGAAAAATTGCACCTCCCCTCACTGCTCTCCTTAAAAAGAATGCTTTTAGTTGGACTCTCGTAGCTGATCAATCTTTCCAAGCCTTGAAAGACATTATGTGCACGACTCATGTTCTGGAATTTCCGACTTCATCGAGACTTTTGTTTGGGAATGTGGTGCTTCTGGGAAAGGCACTGGGGTAGTTCTCATGCAAAATGGTAGACCTTTGGCTTTCACCAACAAATAAACTACCTGAGAGACACTTGGGTAAATGCGCCTACAAAAAGGAAATGTTACCTATTCTACATGTAATGGATCTCTAACGTCCTTACTTTCTTAGGCAACACTTCCAAATTAAAATGGATCATTGCAACCATACATATTTATTGGAACAACAAATTTCATCATTAGAGCAACATAAGTAGTCGACCAAAATGTTTGATTATGATTATGAGATCATTTACAAAAAAGGTAAAGAAAATGTGGCTATTGATGCCCTTTTAAGGAAATATGAAGAAGAAGGGTCTCTCTTCTCACTCTCCTTCCTTGCATCCAATTGGTTAAAGGTCGTTCGACAGGAATGGTTCCAAGATCCCAAATTGTCTTTCCTAATTCAACAATTGCAACAAGATCCTCATGCATCTTTGGGATACTCTTGGCACAATGAGGAATTTCACTACAAAGGCCGCATATATTTAAGCCCACAATATCACCTTAAATCCACTGTGCTCTCCAAACTTCATGCTTCACCAACAACCGGGCATTTAGGTTTTCAAAAAACATATGAAAGGATCAAACGTTCATTTTTCTAGGAAGGCATGAAACATGACATCCATACTTTTGTGGTTTAACATAATACTTGTCAATGCAATAAGGGATAAATAACCAAAATTCTAGGCATAGTCCAACCTCTACATATTCCACATGTTATCTGGATGGACATTTCTATGGACTTCATTGTCAGCTTACCCAAATTTGGCAACAAATCTGTCATCATGGTTGTAGTAGATCACCTTTCCAAATATGCTCATTTCTATGCCCTCCAACACATGTTCACAAAATCCATAGTGGCTCAAATTTTCATGGATAATATCTTCAAACTTCATGGCATGCCCCATTCTATTGTCTTCGATCATGATCCAACTTTTATCGACCACTTTTGGTAGGAATTGTTCAAGCTACAAGGCACCCAATTGCATCCCAACTCATCCTATCATTCCCAGACTAATGGTCAAACTGAAGCTATCAACAAGTGCTTGGAAACATATTTGAAGTGTTTTGCGTTTGACAAAAAAAATCAATAGGCTCAGTGGTTACCACTCACTGAATGTTGGTACAATACATCTTACCATGTTTCCACTCGCATGTCTCCATTCGAAGTGGTCTATGGTCAAAAGCCTCCTTCCGTCTTCTCCTACCTACCTGGTCTCTCCAAGCTCCATGAAGTTGACAACATTCTTATAGTTTGAGCTATCATTCTCCGTACCCTCAAAGAGAATTTAGTCATGCCTTAGAATCACATGAAGCAACAAGCTGATTAGGGACGTTAAAAATGCCAATTTGTCGAAGGTGATCAGGCATTTCTTTGTCTGCAACCTTACAAGCAAACATCACTCAAAGTAGATCATTGTTAGAAACTTGCTCCCAAGTTTTATGGCCCTTATACCATTCTCAAGCGCGTAGGGCCTATGGCCTACACGTTAGCTCTCCATAGTCACTTTAAGCTCCATCTTATTTTTCATGTTTCTTGCTTGAAGAAAGTGATTGGAACCAAGTGCCAGACTCAAACTAGTCTCCCTGAATTGGATGAAGAAGGATCTATTTGGTTGCAGTGCTAAGTAGTATTGGACCAACATGAGCGTCGTCTTCATTAACACACAATCAATGAAGTTTTAGTTCAGTGGAAGGATACACTGCCAGAGGATGCCACATGGGAACCAACTACCCTTCTGTAACAATTTCCTCATCTCAAGCCTTGAGGACAAGGATGTTTTTTTAAGGGGGAGTGTATGTTAGGGTGCCTAACCTCCCTAACCCCTCAAGTAGATAAAGTAATATGTTTTCTATGTAATAAAGGCCGACATTAGTAAACATAAGGCCTGTGTAATAATGTGAACATGTCTAATGTAGGAAGACTTAATAAAATGTTCCACTTCTAGAAAGATCTTCCTCTAGAATGTTTTCTAGAAGATTGAAATAATATAAATAGGAGTAGAAACATGGAAGAGTTTTGTCTTGAGAATTATTTTGTAATTGAGCTCTGCTCTGCTTGAGGTTGCCCCCTTGAAGAGGCAAGTGAACTTGACTTTTTGTAAATAAAGGTATCATTGTTCTCTATATTTTGCTCTTTTGTCGATATTCATCATAATAATTATGTTTATGCTATACATAATACATTTGGTACCTTACATGAAGACATCGAACATCGTTGCCTAAGTCCCCTTATAACATAAAAAAAAAACTAGATGTTAAGCCATTTATCAATATTGCAAACGAGGATGAAGAGAAACACCCCATTATCCAATCTACTACTTGAATTCTCATCCCTACATGAATCGATAAAATCCTAAGATATGACCTTGTACTAGGCCTTGTCCGAATCTAAATTTGTCACCAATGTTGACAATTTTTCACCTTAACTATATGTAAACCTTCTTGTGTTGTTCCCACAACATCATGAAATTTCCTATCATAAAAAAATCCAGATTACTTTTCATGAAATTTCCTATCATAAAAAAATCCAAATTACTTTTTTAAAACGAAGTTAGAGAAAATACCTATCATAAAGAAATCCAAATCGCTTTTCTAAAACAAAGTTAGAGAAAATACCTTTAAGCATGTCGACTATGATCTTTATTATTATTTTATACATTAAGTTTCATAAAGAAATAAGCATGCACTCATCAAAAGTTTATGGGTCATTTTTCTTAGGAATTAAAGCTATGGAGGTTGCATTCAAACCATCCAAAACTTTCCTTGATGTTCTAGATTCTTCAATTACTCTTAACAATTTTTCTTCCAAAGAGTCATAGAAACCCAAATGGAATTCTACTTTCCAACCATTTGTGTGCCCAAATTGTTTTCTTTTTTAAAGGATAGTAATACTAACTTAAGTTATTTTTGGTTACTTTTAGATCGAGAAGTTCATTTTATTGGTAATCAATCAACCTTGGAAAGAAGTAGGTTACTTTTAGAATCTTTGTCATGTGAGACTTGGGAGGTTCTTAGAATAGACTTTTGAAGGAGTTCACTCATTCTCAAGAAAGTACTATTCTTTGAGCTTTTTTACTTTATCATCTCATCCTATATTTTGCATTTCGAAGAATTTCACGTTTTTTCCCCTCCCAACCAAATAGCCTTATTTTTCCATCTCTATTCTACCTTGTCTTGTTCCAACAATTTTATTTTTATTTTTATTTCCTCTAACATTTTTAATTTTAAGTTCTTTTATTTTGTAAAGATGTTTTATGAGTTTCTTTCAAACATTCAATTGATTTGTTCTTGTATCTCTATAAGCTTCCTCTGAGTTTATTGGGCCTTTCCCTTTGTTTAGGTTGCTAGTATTTTTTTTTTTATATTCTCTACAAACTAACACATAGATGTTTTCCTTTTATTTGGCTTAAACCTCATCTAGTTTTGCATAACAAGACTTCTAAACCCTTTTTCTTCCAATTAGGAATGACTAAATTCGAAAGGCATCGGAGGTTTATTGTCTTCTTTTTCTATTTACAAGAAAATGGGAAGATTGTCCAAAACTCCTCATTCTCCGACCCAAGTCTTTGTTTGCTATCAACAACCCATCCAACCTTTTAGAAATTCCTTCCCTACCACTTCATGAATGTTGTTTGGACTCGTTATTTGTCCAAGTAAAGTTTCTTCTAGAATGTAAAGAAAAAATTACTATGACAAATAATGAGTCAATACAATAACCATGAAATGGTATGGAAGGAGTTCCTAAAAGGTTGGATAGATTTTTGATAGCAATTTTTGTTTGGAGGAGACGTGTAGATTGAAAACTTCTATAGGAGAAGGAGGAGTTTCAAACCATCTTCCCATTTTGTTGTAAATAGAAAAAGAAAACGTATTACTCAAGGATGGTCCACACTTATATTTTAAGGCAGAATATGTTATTAACCGAATACTTAAAACAATATGATAAACCCACAAACACATATAATAGTATGGAATACAACTTTCAAAATGATAATAATAATGAATTGCTAAATAATTATGAAAACCCACTTCAAATAATTAAATCATAAGTCCATATATTCAATAATAATTATATTGACCTATATATACCACTACGAGGGAGATGTGTAATTCCCTTTGTGCTCAACATGGAGTTGACACATGGTATTGAACACATATTTCAATATCGGCCATAAATAAAATAATTCAATGTCCACCTTAACTAAAATATTTTTATATCAACTTTATATATATATATAAAGTAAATGAAAGTAATTTTTTTCTTATTTGGTGATCCCAATACAAGGGAGATGTGTAATTCCTTCAATACTTAACATGAAGTTGACACATGAAATTAAAGTCATCCCATTTGTACACACTTTTAAAAGTTTTGTGCTCAAAGCATTATAACTAAATATTTTTATATGATAAAAACAAGTAATAAAATTTTGTATATATTTACTTTCTTTCCACTACTCATTAAAATTCATCCATCCATATTTACTAATAATTTATTGGAGAAGTAATATAAATGAAACAAAATGACTCTACGAAGGATTTTACATGATAAATAATTGAATATGGATAGATAGATTTTACATGATAAATAATTGAATATGGATAGATAGATTTTGAGTTTGTCTTCCTTAGACCTAAGGAGATAGGTTAACTACACAAGACCCACATACATTTGGAAGGAGTGAAAGTTTCTCCTTCAATAAAAGTGAACATTGGATGATAAGAATTGGTGATTACTATACTCAGTGATGCTTGACAAATGAGTTGATAGGTTTTCCCACTGTATAAATAAAAAGAAAAGAAAGATTTTGATGAGTGATGGAAAAATAATACAAATATACAAAATTTTATTACTTGGTTTCATCATAAAAAATGAAATTTTATTACTTTGTTTCATTATAATAAATTATTAGTGAATCTAGATGGATGGAATTTAACTAGTGGTAGAAATAAAATAAAATTATACAAAAAATTATTGTACAAAAATATACAAAAAAAAGAAAGGCATTGGAGGTTTAATATAACCTTTTTCTATTAAAATGGAAGATGGGTTAGAAATCTTTGTATTATCAAAAACAGGTATAGCTTATGATCCCACAAAGTGTTTCACTCCTTCCAAATACTTCTTAATCTCGGACCATTAACCTATTCCTCCCAAATACTTCTTAATCTAAAACCTTAACCTATTTCCTTACTTAAAAAAAAGTCAAAATTTATCCATCCACATTCAATTCTTTATAATGTAAAATACTTAGTAGAGTCATTTTGTTTAATTTATATTACTTCAATTTAATAATCCAATACAAACTAACCAATATTTAAACCATTCCTTTACGTCTATGTTCTTGGTGGGTCTTTGTGCCTTAGTTCGCCCACAAGTGTAAGCACTTAGTAGAGTCATTTTGTTTAATTTATATTACTTCAATTTAATAATCCAATACAAACTAACCACTTAGTAGAGTCATTTTGTTTAATTTATATTACTTCAATTTAATAATCCAATACAAACTAACCAATATTTAAACCATTCCTTTACGTCTATGTTCTTGGTGGGTCTTTGTGCCTTAGTTCGCCCACAAGTGTAAGCGTGGTCCCTCGTAACCCTTCCATTTATATATAAAATGGATAGTAGATAGGTGTTATATTGATAATAATAGTAATGTTAAAAGAGCAGTACTACCCTTCGCCGACTGTCTTATTCCTTCACTTTCAATTGCATGGTATCAGCTGTCTGACCGGGGTCCGAGGTCGCAGGTTCGAGCTCTGGATCGGTGTTTATAGGTCTAAAGATGCCTGGCTTGGCGTCGACGGATCGAGACACAGTGTACGGCTTTCTTCACATAATCTCTCCTCTTCATCGATATGTTTAAATCAAATCAGTGCCCAGGAATAAAACAACGAATTTTTTCCTACTTCATGGAGGGAATTGACGATGAGAACCCTCGACGTTCCGTTTTAAAATTTTGTTTAGCGAAATTGATGAAAACCCTGGCTAGCTTTTGAATATTTTAAATACATGAACAAATGTAGACATTATTTCCGTGAAACTCTGTAATTGCTCTGGTTGACTGTCTGAAACGTTTCAACGTTTGGGGGGGAAAAACTCTTAAAAAATGCCAATGAAAACCATCCTCCATAGGGCTGGAAAAGGGTTTCTCAAAGTGGACATATCGAAATTCTATTTGGAAACATTTTCATTGTAGAACTCAAAACACGGACGAAACGTTCTCCAACATGGCATCGGAACATGAGGTTGTCATCCACAAGAGCAGAAATGTTTTGTCAGAAACCAGGTCAGGCTTTGTCCTAATATCTTTTTTCTTTGCACCCACAGGCGCATTATTCGGCCCGGTGGGGGTAGATGCTTATTACAGTTTTTCGGACATGTCTAAAAAAGGGCAACAAGAAACTTTAAAAAATAATTAAAATTTGTTCATTAAAAAATAACACATGGACGGGACTATATATATATATATGAGAGAGAGAAGATTATAAGCAGTAGCTAATGCAAAGAACACTGAGATTGTGATGCAGAGCGTATGTTGCAAGCTTTTACAGGATTACATTAAATAAAGCAATTTATTAGATAGGAGGATTTGGCGCAGATCGTAGCTGAAATTGATGAAGTTTAGTCGATGTTCCATCCTTGGATCGACATATTACTCGGGTATGAATTTCATGGGGACATTGCCATTTTCTCTGATTGCAACTCAAATATGCCGACCAATAATAATAGGCTTTCTGCGATAGATAGGAATACAGTATCCCATGTGAAACCGAATTACCTATCAATGATCACTATTTGTCGTTTAGAGATGCATCATTACCTTTAAATTCGTTTTTGCTGATTGCACTCACATTTGTATGTTTTTTCCACTCACGTGTTGTGATAGGTGTCATGACCCCACAGGATGTTTGGACGGATGTTGCGATCGTTCGTTTCCTCAGAGCATGCGACACTGCGACGGTTCTTACTTGGTTGCTTGGCACACCAAGAATACTTCATCCGGATTATGCCTCTTCACCTAGAGCATACCCATACTCCGTTCTAGGCTACCAACGATTCACACTCCTATTCTAGTGCAACTCTTGCTTACTTAGACAATTTGTTAACGCGTTTAACATTTAGTCTTATTTAAGCATTCATCCATGAACACGAGCATTCAAGAGAACAACTGCAGAACAAAAATGAAGACAACACAAAAATAGTTCGAGCGACACGAATCGTGCCTAACACTTGGCTAAGTCTTTGTTATTGCAAAACAGTCACAAAGAGCACTATCGTCTCGGTTTACAGCAGGGCAGAGTCAAACGATTCGCCTCACCTCACCAAGACACTCAAGAACAGATTTGTCACCACAAGACTTTTTGCCACAACTGTCTTCGCAACTCCCTGCGGTGCACCTTAGACATGCCCACAACCGTAGATTTGTTGTCGTTTCGTTTCTGCAGACTTTCACCAAGCTAACTCAGATTTCGGTTTTGTCTTCCCCACATGCCTCCATAGACATGCGTTTTCCAGACTTCCCCAAAACCTCCAAAGCGTCCAACCCTTGGCTACTTGTCTGCCATCTTGGCAACTTGCCTCAGTTCATTGCCTTAGAACTGCCTTAGACTTGCCTTAGACTTGCTCTCCAAATCTCTTGCCAATAGTGCCTTATGCTCCTCTTGGTTGCATGCCCTTGCTCTTATAGGAGCACTGAGGGTCACTTGTGCGAAACGATGCGTCTCTTTGGTGCGTCGCACCCCTTCGCGAGTTGTCACCTCAACCCTCCGTCGTGCCCTTTTGTGGACCTAGGGTGCCCATTTAAGCCCGCACGCCCATCGACCGTGCGTTTCTTGGACTGGCATGCCCCATCCTTGGGCGCGCACCCCTGCCTTGTGTCGATCGTCGTGACTCTTCGTGGGTGTGTTGAAGGGGTCGTTCAACTTCTCCGACACACCCATGTTGCCAAGGGCAGACGGGTCTACAACTTGGGAGCTGGGCGAGTTCCCAAGTTGCCCTGCCCTTGCCCTGCCCTTGCCCTGTTGAGTTTTGTGTACCTTGGGAAGTGGTCCCCTTGTGTTCGTGAGTCTCTAAACACAAGAGAGAAATGTTTGACCCTTGTACCTTTACTTTATGATCTAATTTCACTTTGACTTAGTCACTTGAGTTAAAAAGTGAAATTTGTCACTTAAGTCATAAAGTGACAATTAATTCACAAAGTGGGTGAATTAATAGACATACAACAAACCATGGAAACTTGAGTAAAGTGGGTTTCTAAGTGAGATTTATCAGATGAGATCTCACCCTTTGATTAGACTTGGTAAGAGTTAATCTTAGCCATTGATTTTTTAGGTTTGGCCTTGGAAGGCTAAAGGGGGCGCATAGGGCAAATGGGAGGCTCATTGTTCAGTTGTGTTGTAGAGTGAAGGAGAGGAGAAGGGAGGCACACCATTGAGAGAAGAGAAGCCATTGTTGAGAGGGCATAGCTTGAGGAGGCGTCTTGGTGAGAGGCTAGGGTGCATCTAGCTTGGGTTTTCTTCTTGGTTGGAGTGTGAGCTAGTGGAGGGTGCACCCATTTGGTGAGGGGCGCAACTAGCATGAGAGGGGCATATTTATTGAGGGCGCACTTGTTGGGGCACACTTGAAGAGTAGAGATTTGCTTGTGGTGAGGGTTGGATCTTGGAGAGATGCTTCATCTGTGAGAGAGGGCGCAAGGATCCATCCATCGAGCAAAGAAACATTCAAGGGCGCAAACATCTTCTAGCAGGCACAAAGAGGAAAGGGCGCACAAGTCAAAAAGGGGCGCCATTATTTAGGAACTCCAAAGCAATCTGAGAAGGATTGCTGTATTAGGTTCCATTGTTATATTTTCTCTTTGTAGTAGTTTGCTTTGAGATCTCTCTATATATACATCTATCTCCAACCTGGTTTTCCTGGGGGGGGGGGGGTTTATCCAGGGTCATGTTGACCAAAAACCCATGAGTTCATTTGTCATGTGTGCATAGTTATTATCAGTTTTAAAGTAGTTAAAGATCTAGAGGGTATTACATATTTTAAGGTTATGCATGTGCTATAATTGTTCATCCTAAACTAACAATCAAACACTTGCAAGAGCACCATTAAAAGAGCATGCAATCATCAGTCTAAAGGAAGATTTGAGGGGGAGAAAATTCAGAACCGTTTGCTGTCCTAAAATAGCAACAAGAACAATTTGGAACCTTGAACTTAGAGCCCAACAAGAGGTCATATGAGAGACCTGTTGGGTAGCTTTTAGTACCTCAAAAATTTTCATGCCCAAATGCAACCCAAGTCTTTGTTGTCCGTCGCAAGGAATGAAGGGTGTGTGCCCCCTTGGGCCGCATGTCTCCATCGTGCCCCAAGGTGCTCCTACTCACACCCAAAACATTTTCATTTTCCCAACAGATCACTCCCTTCCTTGTGTTCTTCGTTCGTCGAATTTTCCCAAGGAGCGCGTGCGCTCGTTTGGTGGTGTGGGATCCTTACAATAGGCAATATTGAATTGATAAAAAATAGTGTTGAATTGTTATAATTCTTTCTATTTCTAAAGTTACGGGAAAAGTTAATCAGAGTTTTCTATTTTTTAAAATCCACCATCAATATGAAGAGTTAATTGTATTTTATAGTGGATGTGATTTATCTGTTTGTGGTGATATGATGCAAATGTCGAAGTTTGACTCGTAGAAATTACCATGGATAAAATGA
Organism: Picea sitchensis; assembly: GCA_010110895.2. Taxonomy (NCBI): domain Eukaryota; kingdom Viridiplantae; phylum Streptophyta; class Pinopsida; order Pinales; family Pinaceae; genus Picea; species Picea sitchensis. The sequence goes on along the minus strand of SNQJ01S0047482.1, from coordinate 125,501 downwards.
AAATAATAGAGCAAATATGTTGAGATATCAACCAAGGGCAATGCGGACTGAAGCAATTGTTGAATAGAACAATGGGGTGACAACATTGGAAGAAGTACTGAATAGGTCACTGCAAGACAAAGAACCCAGAGAGTAGATTGCCTACATGATGGTGAAAACTGAAAGGAAATAAAAATGCGAGAGAAATAAAATAATCAACCAAGAACATAGCAATGACAAGATTTTATCCTGGAAAACCCAAAATGGGAAAAACCAACTAATAGATCTCTTAGTTCCTTGACCAAACCTAGCCAAGCCGATTAAGTGAGCCTTCATCGCTCACATCCTGACACATTACAATGGAGTATCGCCAGCCTTTTAAAGGCTTTCATTACATGCAATCCATGGGCGCTAAAACCACAGGTCACTAAGACCATGTGCCCAAAACTTTGACTCTTTTACCGAGTCAAGTTTAACCTAACATTCCCCCCTTTAAACTTGATTTGGGGTTTTCCTTGACTAAACCTGGCCAAGCTAGCCAAGTGAGTTTGCACCACTCACCTCCAGGCCCTACCTTGCTCAAAGTTTATAACCAAGGTATCCGGGATTGCCGCATGCTCCCCCCTATCACCTAGGTCTACGTCTAGACTTTACCGGTAAGTTACCAGGGGTACGCATGCCTAACCATGTCTTATAGTTGTATGCCCATTTACATGCAATACATCGGTAAAAATAAAATCCAAACCCCAACTGTGCCCTAGTTCATTCTGGATCATCATCCAGACACACTTCCATGCCTCTCGGGTGCATTATCATCTCCAAGACTGGTGCCATCATGCAAGCTAATGATCTAGGGCTTTTCCTTTGCCACCACCAAATTCTCTTGCTCAAGCCTCAATCATGTTCTTTGTCTCTCTCTCCATGGATCTCATCATCAAACCACTCTTGCTAGAGAGTTCAGGTTTGCCTTGTTCTGATACCACATGAAAGGAATAAACATGCAAGAGAAATAAAATAATCAACCAAGAATATAGCAACAACAAGATTTTATTCTGGAACATCCAAACCGAGAAAAACCAGCTAATAGATCTATTAGTTCCTTGACCAAACCCAACCAAGCCGACCAAGTGAGCCTTCACCGCTCACGTCCTGACACATTACAATGGAGTATCACCAACCTTTTAAAGGATTTCATTACATGCAATCCATGGGCTCTAAAACCATGTGCCCAAAACTTTGACTCTTTCACCAAGTCAATTTTAACCTAACAAAAAGAAACATTCAGCAGTTGAGATGTTGCAGATCAGGAAGGAAAAAGTGCAATGGAATGTGAAAAACAATGGATTGGATTAGATCCAGTATGGAGTCTGCAACTACCGGCTATGTACTACCGGCTATTTGAAGCATAGAACCTGCTGAGATAAATTTGCAGACAGTCATTGGAGGTGAGGTAAATATGCTGAAAAGCAATCCTATGTAAAACAATTCGATCTGTTGTGGAATTAGTTGTTCAAAGCATGTGTGAAAGTTGGTAGGCCTGAGAATGCTGTGAGGGCAAACAGATCCGTCAAACAACAGAATAATGGGTTGTAGTAACAAGATGCAGCGTGGTGGTTTGCTGGCTAAAGGTGAATGAAAGTGCCAGAGAAAGAGGTGGTTGCATTCACATCTAGAAGGACAAGAGGGGTTTGCTGTAGAAGAATATTTGAGATAATATTTTTATTTATGATTTCTCCTATGGTTGCATAATTTAAGTTGTCTTTGATAAGTAGCTAGCTCAATTCCGCCCTTCTTTTGTTGGAAGTGTGGATCACTTGAAGTCAAAGTGATCTCACCTTTAAGTGTTTAATCATGTGGGTGTTACTCTAATTGGTTAAGCACTTTGTTTGGTGGACAAGGAGTCGAAGTTTATATCATAGCCACAAGACTCACTGACGCAAAAGAGTCAAGTGTTCGACTCGACAAAAACTTGACAAGTACAAAAATATAAAGAAATACACTATTTGATAAAGAAAAATTTCATTGATATTAAATAAATGCAATGTCTATCCAATATGTACAAAATTTCATAATACAATATGTCATATCAGTCATGAGTCATGACTCAAGAGCAATGACATGATCAAGAATGGGAACATCTGCTTCTCCTATTGCCCATGCTGTCTCAGTCTCAAGGAAATCTATGTTTTCAAGTTGTAAAAGAGAAGTTTTCTCCTTGACTAGGCAATCCGATGTTGGGTCTACATTGTCCAACTCAATTGCTGCATGATCCATGCTTGGCATTCATCTTGCAATTTGGACTCTTTAGATTTAAGTCCCAGTTTAATATGAAAATTCAAGTATTCAAAAGATGAAATAAATCATAAAATTGAAACAAGTTTTAAGTTTCTCACCTTGTATCTACCTATTGTGAATTCAAAGATTACATGGACAAATACAAGGTCATTCAAGCGCTTTTGTGCTAACTGGTTGTACCTTTTAGAGTGATTTTTCTCAAACATAATATAGCTGTGCTTGCGATAGGAAGCACTATAGACTTTACTTTAGGTTCAGAGGGAAAATCTTTAAAGTTCAGGTGTATCACTTTCAAAATTTTGCTACCAAAGACCTAACAAGTGGCAAGGGGTTAAAAATCAAGATAAGATAAGGTTATTTTCTTAATATCCAACAAATGACAAAAAGAAAGGTCAATGGGACTAGCAGGAGCATTTAGTGATACCAATTTGTGGGGGTGCCTACCCTTAGAGCATAAAACAAAATATAACATGATCAAAGAAAACATGAACTAAATATTGCATCCAAGAAGAAAGAGCATAGAGTGCAAGAGAGTACGTAGAAGTCTGTAAGACAGGTTGAAGAGGAAGAAGGTAAGGAGGAGAAGGTCTCTGCCGTAGAGTCAAGGAAAATCATCATGTGATCTGACTTTAGCTCAGGTTGGGTTGTTGATTCAATATATCTAGAGAATGAGTGTGCCTAACTCCTATGTGAAAGACCCAATCAACGCTAGGAAGAGATGTCACGTGTGCTCTCATAGAGTTGGTGGCAGTTATGCCACCCATTGGAAGATTTGCCCGTCCCTTTGCACCACCAAAAGTTGAAATCAACTGAAAAATGGAGGGAATCAATTTGATGAGGTGAGGCCCTGAAGTAGCTTGTAGGGTTTATTATCTAAAAGTCATTGCCTCACACATGTAAAAATCTAGGCACAACTGATCAAGATAGTGGATGAAGGTGGATCTCCCTAAATCACATAAAATGAGGTGGTATCTCCCCTTGATCACACAATAGATGGGGCATCTAAAAATGAAATGTTCATTGGACTCCACCACCTGCAAATGGCATAACTGACAAATCCTCTCCTCTTAGTGGCATACAATGCTCAAACTTGCTCTAGAGCTAGTGAGAGTCTACCTTCAATTTCTCAAGAGGGAACCTTAGGTTGTGAGACTAGTGACATTGAGTATACTAGGGGCATATGATAAGTCCCTCCCTCAACTTCAAAAATGCTCTAAGTGGAAATCCATCATTAGATCCAGATCCCACGAAAGGGTGAGCCAAGTAGCCTGTATATACTATTGGTAAGTGTTTTCTTTGATTGCCTTGTTGATGTCCCGATGAAGAGGAAGAAAATGGCTAGGGGCATCCAAGGAATAATGAAGGGGGGGGGCACTTAGTGGATAATAGGGTATGCAAATGGATTGAAGTAATGAAGAGGCTTTAGAGAACCAAATCTATGTCGACCTAAGAAGGTTGAGGTGATATCCGTTGAAGAGCAAAGGGCTAGGTAAGGGTACCCCGATTTTAGCCTCACCCTTCGTAGAAGTTTTGCCTTCACAAGAATTTAAAAGATTCTTCTTGGGTTGGCATGCTAAGAACAAGAGTATGGATGGAAGAAGAGGTTAGAGAGGGAGACAAATCTCTAGGTTTTGCATTAGGCTCATTAAATATCACGTCTCTCCTAATATCAATGAAGCTGCAAGCATCTATCCAACTATTGATTGGGCTTCATACGCGTAGCAATGCTGATATATTTTATACTTTGCTTTGCATGCATGACGTTTACCATGTTTTATCATGCAATATAGTTACAAAGAAAGTCTGTGCACCATTAGCAAGAAACAATAACATGCTACTGATTTGGAGCATTTGAATTACCCTTCGCCATTCACTTCAGAACAAAGAAGCTTTTATAGGGATTTTCTGACAGGCACATATACCAATCATACCTTGAATGCAAGAGTTTGAAATATTTTACACTTTGTGGATCTAATGGGTTTCAAGGAGATACATTAAATATTGATATGGGTTTCAAGGAGATACATTAAATATTGATACATAAACCATGCTAGTTACAATGCCATAAAATTCATGTTTAAGTCATTAGGAAGAGGCACCCCTTTGTCTTCAGTTTTGAGCAATTTTTATTTTACATCTTTAGATTACAAACATATTGATATGAATTGATCATGATTTGAAGAATTCACAATTCACTTTATAGTTTGGGACATTTTTTCTCACTCCAACACAAACCCTCTTGCTTTGCTCCTCCAGGATGAAACCCAATCATAGACAAACTAAATTTGGAATTTTGAAATAGAGAGTTCCTCAAGTATGGTTATTATTTATGAGAAATAATGAAAATTTATAATATATTGACAACTATCACAAATTAGTTTAGTAAGACAAATTAATGTAGTAGGAGCACCACAAATTATGTAGCCATCAACTGTGAGGCTAAACTTATAGTTGGACTCAACATTTATCATTTTTTTCCATGCCCTTGTAATTGATCAATAACCTTGAATTCTAGTAGAAAAAGAGTATTTAGGATAAATGCGTATAATAGTGGTATTAAAGCAGAGAGAATAGTGTCAGTTCCAGACATGCCAAGAGTTGGAATGAATGTTTTAACATTTTTGTTCGGATTGGTTATAAGTTATAACAATGGGTGTCACAATATAGATCACCTTGTTTGCAACTTCCTTATAAACAAGGTTATGAGATGAACTTTGATGATTATGGTTCGTCTGAATTGGTTCACATCCTCAAGGAATCCCTCATGCATGTTGTCATTTGTTTAATGCTCAGGATCGATTTCTAGAAAACAAAAAACAATTCCTGATTTTTTAGAACTGTTTTGTTTGTTGGAAACAAATCTACCTCAGTAGGAAATAACTTTAGACATTGGAAATGGTTCCAATCCAAAAAATGACGAATCCTGTAGATTTGGTAATGGATCTTGAATCCCCGATTAGTAGGATTGACCCCCTGGGTAGGTGATTCTGGTAACTATGTCGAGAATATATGTTGTAGTGTTCAAGGCTTCAACCCAAAACTCAACGTCTATGTTCCTAGCATGAAGCATACACCTAGCCATTTCCATCAAGGTCCTATTTTTCCTTTCAACCACCCTATTATATTTAGGTGTACATGGGACAATAGATTCCCTCTTTGCCTACTCTTTCATTATCAATCTTGATTTATCCCAAGTGATCTTTCACTCAGTTTTTCAAACAAGACCTTGAATTCTTTATCCTTATGTTTTAGTAAATAGTAAATAGTAAATACAACCATTCTTTTATGTTAAAATCATCAATGAAGGACATATCATGTGCTTGAAAGAGATGGCGTGTTTATTGGTTCCATTGGGTCACTATGCACAAAATGAAGTGTGGTGTTTTTGCCTCCCACAGCTTGCCTTTCACGAGCTTGTCCATGTGATGCTTTCCATGCGCACATCCCTCTGCATGCTGCATACTTTGAAGAGATTTTTGGTAGTCCATAGACAATTTTCAACCTCTACATGAAACCATGGCTTCCATATTTCAGATCTCTTGTCCTTTAATGTCAGGACTCATAATATGGTTTTATCATCAACCCTTGCAACCAGAACGTGCCCATTTGAACTTGAAGAAGTGAATGTGTTAAACTTATTGTTATGATTCTTTTGGTTTACCACTGCATAAAAGTTTCACCCTATGCATTTCCAGTGAATGCTTCACTCATCATTGGGGCAATAACAAAATGCAAGAAGTGTTGCAGAAGATATAGGGAGAAGTGATATAATTAGATTTGTTGGAATTTAAGGGCAAAAACAGTAGACTAGCTAGAAACAAAAGTTCTTATATTTTTCAAATCATTAGCTACTGTAATTATATGACCAGCAAGACATTTAAAAATCTGATGCATAACCTAACAGCAATAGTGAATAAATAACATACATAACCCAGATCTGAATATTACCACAGCTGTAGAAAATAACAAATGTACCTGATTAGCTGCTGTTGCCTTCCTCCAGTGTATGCTCAGAAAGGCTTAGTGAATCATGGATCAAACCCTCAGGGTAGATCTCCTCATGGACATAGGGACAATGCCAAGAAAGACTCTTAGGTTAAGCGATTAAAACCAGAACTCAGCAAGCTGGAAAACCAAAGTCAAGAACACAGTCCAAGCCACTGTCCAAGTATTAGGGCTGAATACAAATCACTGTCCAACCTAGGGCTGGAAAAACAAACCCACAATCAGCATTAGGCTGATTTAACACATTCAGCCCAACTTTAAACACAGATGCCTACTTCAAGCAGAAACAAGTACCAGCGGTCCAATATCAGGCCTAACAATCCAATCACAAAGCATAGAAACCAAGGTGGCTGACTGGGATGAGCATCAGCAAACCAACAGCAAACATAGAAACCTAAACGGCAGGCAGGGATGGACACCAGCAGTCCAACGGCAAGCACAAACAATCACGGCTAGCAGAGATAAACCCTCGATAGGCTGGTGCAGGCCAAGAATACGCAAGAGAGAACTGAAATGACCCTTGTAAACCTGTCCAGAAGAGCCGCAGCAAACCTCAGTCTTAATATCAGCTTGGAGGAGGTAGATCGCATGCATCAAGTGTCACAAGGGAGGGAGAGACCACTCCTATATATAGGTTTTAGGTAGGTAAGAACATATTAACCAATTAGGGTCCACTTGACATAGCTTTAGGGTTAGGTTAACACCTAAAAATAACAAATAATATTTTACCATTTAAAAACGTCAAGTGGTAAATCCAATGGACCATAACCAAGTCAACAAGGTAATAAATTAAATTGATGAGGTGGGTTCCAAGATCATGGCGGCCAACTTTCTTTAGGAAAAAGTAAAGTCCAAAATATAAATTCAAACCAACAAATAATCATAAATTCAGGAGGGTAGTAACTCGAGCAAGGGGTTTCATCAATAATAAACAATAAGACTAAGTCAAAGGTCAAGTCCTTCTTTAATGGCAGTTTGTCCACATGAGTCCCACGATATAACTTATAAGTTTTTTATCATCCTAGCATACGTGGAAGGCTAATGACGTGATCATGCCTTTCTTCTTAATTGCTCCTAGGTCATATGGACCATCCCGAGAGAGAAGAAGGTCACACATCATTTCAGCTTGGTACTTAGATCAAGAATCTGCCTGGTCCTAGACCAGGATACCCTAGAACACATCCGGGGGCCCTAGAATATATCTAGGGGCTTAACCACCAAGGTACACAACCAATGATCAATCCAAGCGCTAAGCAAGGATTCCTTGGAACACATCCAGGGGCCCTAGAATACATCTAGGGACTTATATCATCAAACTGCTTGGTCCTTGACCAAGAACCCCCAAAAAATACTAGGGGCCTAACTAAGGTCTTTTTCCATGGCTCTAACTGCTTGGTTCCAGACCAAGAACCCCAAGAGTGCACTAGGGGCCCTACATCACAACTAGGGTCTTTTCCATCCTCCTGGAGAATGGCTCTTGCAGCTGCACTAATTTTAACAAGATTGAATTAGAGGAGGTGGGAACATAAAATGATAAGAAATGATTAAATAAGGGGAGATATTGTCATAAATTTACATCTCCAGGATGTACAGATATACACTTAAAGAATTAACTTANCTCTTGCAGCTGCACTAATTTTAACAAGATTGAATTAGAGGAGGTGGGAACATAAAATGATAAGAAATGATTAAATAAGGGGAGATATTGTCATAAATTTACATCTCCAGGATGTACAGATATACACTTAAAGAATTAACTTACAGCTAAAACAAAAAGACTGGAAACTTGAAAGACCAATCAAAATTTCAGATCTACATAAACACAATATCTGAATGGAAAACTCAAGAGTGTAGACACTACATATCAGTAGATGAGATCAGCCCTACAAACATATAGAGACTAGATCTAATAAATCAACAACATGAATATAGTGGACAACAAATAGAAGTTTGAAACAACAATCACTATCTTCTCATTTACACAATAGAAAGGTTACAATACTATCCTTAAGGGACTACACTGGCTTCTCACAAGCCTTAGGCACTCTCTTGATAGAATCACTCTACTCAAGCTCACTATACATAAGCTCAACCAGTGTGCCCTCCCTTACTAAGTCAAACTTGACAAGAGAAGGAAGAGTGATTGCAAAAGTAGTGGCTAATAATATCCTTCATGGAAGGAATCATCTACCAGATGTAACAAGGAATCTCTCCTCAAGGGTTGTTCCCTAGTTTGCATGTGTCACTATTGTTAGAAATGTGTAAGAGGAATCTATCACAACTATTATAGAAACTATCACAACCTTACACTGACCAAAAATTGGAGATGCTAGGTGTTGTAAGTGTCAGGAATTTGTCATAGGGATGTAAGAGAATCTATCCCATGTGGCACACCCATCATGCAAGGAATCTCTTTCAACACCTGTGCGTCCTCTTCCTAGGAGAAAAACTTGGAGCAACCAAAACCTAACACTTCCTCTTTGCGAGGAAAGTGTTTTCCACCAAGTCGAGCTTATCACTCAGAATCTGAAACTCCCCCTTTGCAAGGGTTTTGTTAGAATGTCAACAACTTGTAAATTAGTGGTGTTGCCGCCTTATACACTTCTGGGAGACGTGGAAGAAATCTTCAATCCACTCGGTGTGTCCTTGGGGGCAAGTGAGAGTTAAGGTGCTGTCACCTAATCCTCAACTCCTCCGTCTAGGCCAACTCCTAGCGAAGCCAAGGGGAGTAGTCCCTAACAAATATACTAAGGCTTTGAAATAAGCTAAGTACAAAAAATGAAATCTAGGAGTTTATTATTCTTTTAAACAATCAACCATAAACTGATAAAACATGAAGTAAACATTCACCACGATATATAATCAATAAGCATATACTTGCATCAAAAGGATACTGATAAACAATTGTTAGATGCAAGTTTCATTTAAATTTATTTCCAATAGATAACCAAATTGAAGATGAAGCCTGTGGCTTTTGCTTGAATATGAAGATTGAGACCAGTGCCTTAAAGTGAATCGTGGGCAATGTAGTTCACGTGTTTTCTTAGGATAAATTGATGTTTAGTTAATGAAATGGTTTGGGCCTCCTTGGAGGTTAGCTCTTTGTTTGGAAACTTGCGGAGAGCTTTACCAAAACCCAATGGTCTCACCAGTAAAACTCACTCAAAGTGCTGGATGTCCAAAACGGGTGGGAAGCCAGGTTCCGAGAGGGCCCGCCTTACTTCGCAGGTCACTTCAAAGCGTTTTCCTGCGCATTAAGCTAACTACTTTAGAGATTGTCCTAATTAATTTATCAACCACTGACCAACACAGCGTGTATGAAACTTATTTCCAGTAGATCGAGAGTAGCTCGCAACTAGAAGGGTCAGGGACCACACTGTGAGCTGAGGGGGATTTATTTATTTTAAACAAGAAAACAAATAACTGAATTGAAATGTGAGACTAATTACTAATCCACATTGACCAGGCCTCTTTCGAGGAGCTGAGGGGATGGTTTATTTGCCAAATTGAAATTGCAAGAAATAAAACTAATCTAGCAATTAGTGTTCTACTTTGCAAAGGGAGACTAATCTAGATTGATTCAACTTTACTTGAGGTGTGATGAATTGAGATACTACTTTTAGCTTATCCTTATACGTGAAATAATTTAGAACTTTTAAGCAAAGAAAACAAGCTAAATGGAAGATGCCCAAAATCACAACACCAACCCCCTTAGGGGGAAAACAAAAAGTGAGGCCTCCTTTGGCTCACTTATTTTATTAACTCTGTTACAATTGCTCTTTTAAAGAGTCTTTGAAAAATCTAAGGACCCTCATACGAATGGATCGAAAAGGTTTACAACTTTTTTCAGAAATTTATACAAGTATGGGGTACTTCAAGGGGGTTCTTGAGGCTTGAAAAACTTCAAAATTTGGGCAGCATTTCTCTTTGTCTTTTCGTCAAACTTGCAAAAACAAGAAGTTAAATGGGGCAAAGATGCCCAAAAAGACTATTGGAAGGCCTTGCAAAAATGTTAGTCAATGTACATAAAACTATAGAAAATTGGCTAATTAAAACTACACTAAAAATGAGAAAAAGCATTAAGTAAAACAAGAAAGAAAAGGGACTTTCTTTCTGATATTACTTGCTGTCCCAAAACAGTAAGTAACATCACAAAGATAGCAAGATATGACTTTGAATCCTTTATAAATCAAAACTACCTTTAGCCTTTAAAATTTTTCAACAAAAATTTAAGCTAGAAGTAGATTGCAAGTTAGATTTAAGAGAGATCCAATCTACTTGCTTTACTATGCAAAGGAAAAGAGAAACTTATGATAATTCTTTTGATAAGACACTTTTACTTTGCAAGAAACTAAAGTAACCGAAAAATATTTAGATTTTGTTTGAGGAGATGAGAATAAATGCTTTAAAACCTTTGGAAAGCTTGGGCAATATGGAGTCTTTTCGGCATGAAAGAGTGGCTATTGTCCTTTTTGAATCTTGAAGATGAAGAGGATGCAAGCAAGCTCCACCTCCCTTCAAGTATGAGACCCTACAAGCTTCAACACACTTACACACAATATCAAATAGTAGTATCCTTTACATATGAAATTCAGAAAGCATGTTAATCAAGCAAAAAAACATGAATTCTTTGATTACTTATGAGCATCAACAAGATTCAAAATGCAAGCAAGCTTAGTAAATCTTGTTAAAAGAAAGATAATTGATCTAAGAATCAAACAAGTTTAATAGATCAAAGCTACCATTTAACCAATTGAAAGAAATGTATCAAAAAAACAATTTCACCTCATAGATTGGTACATGACAATTAGCATCCACACATGAGATCCACACCAAGTTGCCTCCAAAGCCTTTCTTTATTCCAATATAGAATGATAGTACAGTTTACAACATGAAAGCAATCCTTAACCCAGCTTGAACTAACTAAAGCAATGGGAGGATGCTTCATTATATAGCAAAGGGTGAAGAGATGGGATATGAGGAGGGCGCACCACTTGGTGAAGAGGGGCGCAACACTTGGAAGGGAAACTCATGCCAAGTGTGGGAATGTGGCTACCACCTATCCCACATATCCTCCAACTCGCCACCTCTCAAGATATGGGGTGCCACCTCTCAAGAGGTTGGCTGCCCCTCATGGGAGTGCGCCACCTCTCAAGAGGTGTGCACCCCTTTATTGGCACATGCTCAAATGGATATCACACATACCCCACTTTACTCCCTCAACCAATAAAAATCAATTATTTGCTGCCACATAGCCTTTTGAGGCTTTATTTCGTCTCAAACATGTCCCCACGTGTTTCCTTAATTTGTGCCCTTGCTGATTTTTTATGATTTTATTTGACTTTTTTAGGTTTTTGGAGTAAAATTATTTTTTAAGTGATTAAAATCACTAATTTTACTCAACCAAGTGGGTACATAGGTAATATGGGTGCTCTAGGTCCAAAAATGAGCATCCCCATGGCATATTAAGTCCCCTAGTACCACTTTTTTAACACATCTTTATTTTTTAATTAAAAATTGCCGAATTCTGGCAATTTTTAATTAACTAAAAAAATTAAAAAAAATCCTAAGGGGGACTTAGTACATTTCCATAAGACTCTAGGAGAATGTTTAACATGGTAATATACATTAGACACTAGGCTTAGATCCATGCTCAAGCCTAACCATGGGCATATACTCTAGCTTTGGAGGGATTGAGTGAAAAAACTCATAAATTATAAATCGCCTGAAAACGGCAAAATATAATTAGTAAATGAAAAAACACTCCAGAGTATAACTCATGCTTAAGACTTAAGGTGGCTAAGACCTTTTACAAGTTCATCATGCAACATCTCTTATTACAATTTTTTGTGGAAATGTAAAGAGAAAAATGGTGGTTTTTACGACCGGCTGAACTTCTGAACTCTGAATTTTGAACAATAATGTTCAAATTTTGGCGGTTCGCTGGAAGTCCATCCTAGTGCAACTTTGATGGATAACATTGGCTCCATATGGGGACGTGTGCTTGATCTTTTATTCTTTAAAGGAAAGCATACGAGAATCCAGAATCACATGACCTGCATTCATCGAAATTTTGTCAATAACATGTCCATATATAAAATCTAATACTAAACACGAGATGCAGAAATAATATACATGTATATATACAAATTTTTGAAAGAAATAAAGTATGTACAACATTTTACAAATTTAAACTATATACAAAAATAAACTATGTACAGGAAATAAATGAATTTAAAGTACAGAGGATAGGGTTTAGAGGATATGATACAACAGATGTCCCATGGACATCAGATGACTTCGTTGAAGAAGAGCTTGAGAAGTTGACCATTTACTGGTAGTGGCAACTTCTCACCGTCCAATCTGCTTAGGACAAAAGAATTATTTCCAGTTACATCCTGGATAATATAAGGCCTTGCCCATAAACTATCAAACTTGCCGTGGCTTCCTGGCTTCTCTCTCCGTTTGTCCCATAGGAGGACCGTATCACCTGCCTGGAAATCCCTTTGTCTTGAGGACTTATCGAAGGTCTTTTTTATCTTTTCTTGATTTTTTATACTTTGATCAAGGGCTTTCCTACTGTTTTTTATCCAACTCAATTATCTGATCAATCCTGTTTTTATGAAAATATTTGTCTAAGCCATACTTCTAGACAAACTGATACACTGGTAGCTTGAGATGAACTGGCAAAGTGACATGAAGGCCATAAACCAATTCGAAGGGACTCTTCCCTGTTGAACTCTTCTTTGTGATCTTGTCAACCCAAAGTGCAAACTTGATCTTATTATCCCATGATCTCTTGTTATCCCCAACCGTTTTCTTAAGGATTGTCATTAAGTTCTTGTTGCTAGACTCGACAAGGCCATTGCCTTGGGGATAATAATTTGATGAGTGGGATAATATAATGCCGTATTTGAAACCGAATGATGATAGTTCTGTGGAGCTAAAGGCCTTGGCATTATCATTAGTTATTTTTGCTGGCACACCAAATCTAGTGATAATTCTGTCTTCAAGAAAGTCCATGACCACTTTATCGGTTGCCAACTTGGTGGGTATAGCCTCTACCCACTTAGTGAAATAATCAGTAGCTGTGATTATCCAAGTATAGCCATTACTTGAATTATCTTTGAACTGACCAATGAAATCAAGCCCCCATTGCTGAAAAGGGGCTTCCACTACTACTGGTTGTAATGGTAAGGCTACTAGCTTCTGCTTCCCAGTAAACAACTGACACTGCTGACAACCCCTAACCATTTTGTGCACATCTGAAAATATAGTAGGCCACTAGTAACCTGCTCTGAGAATTTTGTGGGCAGTGGTTTTGGCTGCAAAATGCCCACCACAAAATCCTAAATGAAAATCAACCAAGAGTCTTTTGGACTCAAGCTCATCAACACATCTAAGTATTACCCCGTCGGGGTTCCTCCACCCCAATCCATCCTGAATAATATAATACTTAGCTACCTTTAATCTCAATGCTCTTCTTTTGTGACCAATTAAGTGACTAGGGCATGTGAGATTAGAAAGGAAGAAAATGATATCAGCATACCATTCGTGTTGTTCTAACTTTTGGAGTTCTGGAGATAAAGTTGGCCCAGCTTGGCTGTTTTGACAGACTAGGTTCAAAGCTTGTTCATTACCTTCAGTTAACATTTGAGCTAATCCTTGACCTTTGATTAATTTAGTGGGTTTTATCTCTAGATCATACTCTTGTATTTTCAAAACCCATTTTCCTCTGACCCCCAAGCAGTCTTGTTGTCCAAGGATATATTTTACCGCCGGGTGAGGTACATACCTCACAACTTTTGAATATCCTATGTAGACTTGAAAATGCTTAAGGGACTTGACTAGAGCATATGCTTGCTTTTCCATAGTTGTATAATTAAGTTCTGAATTCTGCAATGCCTTGTGTTAGATTTTTAGGGTAAGTTGAAAACAACAGTCACTTTTTAATTTTCAAAGCAAAACTACTTAGATCTAAATCACAAACAACTTATAGAGACAGATCTATAATAGACAATGATAATAGAGGCAGACAAACATAGATTACAAATAAGAGATCTTAGATCTTAAAACATAAGAGTAGATCTAGAAGAAATAGTAACAACAGTTTAGACAAGGCTCATTCAAATACCAATATAAACTCAGAAACAACAGTAGATCTGTAGACTAGGTTCAGTGATAACGTTTCTATAGAAACAACAGTAGATCTATGTTCCAAACAACAGAAGAGAACTTAGATTGTATGCTATAAAACTCAGATCTCAATCAATGACAAAAAGCTCTTCTACAAGTAACAGCAGATCTATGTAAATTAGTTCTGGAACAAAGAGTTCTTCTAATTGTAGCAGCAGAGTTAATGTA
>SNQJ01S0047482.1:99481-110848 GCA_010110895.2 Picea sitchensis | reverse complement strand
GGCCAACTCCTAGCGAAGCCAAGGGGGGGTAGTCCCTAACAAATATACTAAGGGTTTGAAATAAGCTAAGTACAAAAATGAAATCTAGGAGTTTATTATTCTTTTAAACAATCAACCATAAACTGATAAAACATGAAGTAAACATTCACCATGATATATAATCAATAAGCATATACTTGCATCAAAAGGATACTGAGAAACAATTGTTAGATGCAAGTTTCATTTAAATTTATTTCTAATAGATAACCAAATTGAAGATGAAGCCTGTGGCTTTTGCTTGAATATGAAGATTGAGATCAGTGCCTTAAAGTGAATCGTGGGCAATGTAGTTTGTGTGTTTTATTAGTATAAATTGATGTTTAGTTAATGAAATGGTTTGGGCCTCCTTGGAGGTTAGCTCTTTGTTTGGAAATTTGCGGAGAGCTTTATCGAAACTCAATGGTCTCACCAGTAAAACTCACTCAAAGTGCTGGATGTCCAAAACGGGTGGGAAGCCAGGTCCCGAGAGGGCTTGCCTTACTTCGCAGGTCACTTCAAGGCGTTTTCCCGCGCATTAAGCTAACTACTTTAGAGATTGTCCTAATTAATCTATCAACCACTAACCAATACAGCGTGTATGAAACTTACTTCTAGCAGATCGAGAGTAGCTCGCAACTGGAAGGGTCAGGAACCGCATTGTGCGCTGAGCGGAATTTATTTATTTTAAACAAGAAAACAAATAACTGAATTGAAATGTGAGACTAATTACTAATCCACACTGACCAGGCCTCTTTCGAGGAGCCGAGGGGATGGTTTATTTGCCAAATTGAAATTGCAAGAAATAAAGCTAATCTAGCAATTAGTGTTCTACTTTGCAAAGGGAAACTAATCTAGATTGATTCAACTTTACTTGAGGTGTGATGAATTGAGATACTACTTTTAGCTTATCCTTATACGTGAAATAATTTAGAACTTTTAAGCAAAGAAAACAAGCTAAATGGAAGATGCTCAAAATCACAACACCAACCCCCCTAGGGGGAAATCAAAAAGTGAGGCCTCCTTTGGCTCACTTATTTTATTAACTCTGTTACAATTGCTCTTTTAAAGAGTCTTTGAAAAATCTAAGGACCCTTATACGAATGGATCGAAAAGGTTTACAACTTTTTTCAAAAATTTATACAAGTATGGGGTACATCAAGGGGTTCTTGAGGCTTGAAAAACTTCAAAATTTGGGCAACATTTCTCTTTGTCTTTTCGTCAAACCTGCAAAAACAGCAAGTTAAATGGGGCAAAGATGCTCAAAAAGACTATTGGAAGGCCCTGCAAAAATGTTAGTCAATGTACATAAAACTATAGAAAATTGACCAATTAAAACTACACTAAAAATGAGAAAAAGTGTTAAGTAAAACAAGAAAGAAAAAAGAAAAGGGACTTTCTTTCTGATATTACTTGCTGTCCCAAAACAGTAAGTAATGTCACAAAGATACCAAGATATGACTTTGAATCCTTTATAAATCAAAACTACCTTTAGCCTTTAAAAATTTTCAACAAAAATTTAAGCTAGAAGTAGATTGCAAGTTAGATTAAAGAGGGATCCAATCTACTTGCTTTACTATGCAAAGAAAAAGAGAAACTTATGATAATTCTTTTGATAAGACACTTTTACTTTGCAAGAAACTAAAGTAACCGAAAAATATTTAGATTTTGTTTGAGGAGATGAGAAGAAATGCTTTAAAACCCTTGGAAAGCTTGGGGAATATGGAGTCTTTTCGGCATGAAAGAGGGGCTATTGTCCTTTTTGAATCTTGAAGATGAAGAGGATGCAAGCAAGCTCCACCTCCCTTCAAGTATGAGACCCTACAAGCTTCAACACACTTACACACAATATCAAATAGTAGTATCCTTTACATATGAAATCCAGAAAGCATGTTAATCAAGCAAGAAAGCATGTTAATCAAGCAAGAAAGCATGAATTCTTTGATTACATATGAGCATCAACAAGATTTAAAATGCAAGCAAGCTTAGTAAATCTTGTTAAAAGAAAGATAATTGATCTAAGAATCAAACAAGTTTAATAGATCAAAGCTACCATTTAACCAATTGAAAGAAATGTATCAAAAAAACAATTTCACCTCATAGATTGGTACATGACAATTAACATCCACACACGAGATCCACACCAAGTTGCCTCCAAAGCCTTTCTTTATTCCAATATAGAATGATAGTACAGTTTACAACATGAAAACAATCCTTAACCCAGCTTAAACTAACTGAAGCAATGGGAGGATGCTTCATTATATAGCAAAGGGTGAAGAGATGGGAGATGAGGAGGGCACACCACTTGGTGAAGAGGGGCGCACCACTTGGAAGGGAAACTCATGCCAAATGTGGGAATGTGGCTGCCACCTATCCCACATATCCTCCAACTCGCCACCTCTCAAGATATGGGGTGCCACCTCTCAAGAGGTTGGCTGCCCCTCATGGGAGTGTGCCACCTCTCAAGAGGTGGGCACCCCTTTATTGGCACATGCTCAAATGGATATCACACGTACCCCACTTTACTCCCTCAACCAATAAAAATCAATTATTTGCTGCCACATAACCTTTTGAGGCTTTATTTCGTCTCAAACATGTCCCCACATGTTTCCTTAATTTGTGCCCTTGCTGATTTTTTATGATTTTATTTGACTTTTTTAGGTTTTTGGAGTAAATTAATTTTTAAGTGATTAAAATCACTAAGTTTACTCAACCAAGTGGGTAGTTAGGTAATATGGGTGCTCTAGGTCGAAAAATGAGCACCGCCATGGCATATTAAGTCCTCTAGCACCACTTTTTTAACACATCTTTATTTTTTAATTAAAAATTGCCGAATTTTGACAATTTTTAATTAACTAAAAAAATTAAAAAAAATCCTAAGGGGGACTTAGTACATTTCCATAAGAGGACTTAGTACATTTCCATAAGACTCTAGGAGAATGTTTAGCATGGTAATATACATTAGACACTAGGCTTAGATCCATGCTCAAGCCTAACCATGGGCATATACTCCAACACTGGAGGGATTGAGTGAAAAAACTCATAAATTATAAATCGCCTTTACGACCGGCTGAACTTCTGAATTTTGAACAATAATGTTCAAACTTTGGCGGCTCGCTGGAAGTCCATCCTAGTGCAACTTTGATGGATAACAAGTGGGAACATGGTAAATAACAATAACTCCCTTTTGTACTCTTCTCTATCAGGAAATGGTATTGGATATTAATATGGTTGGAATGATCATGAAACACTGGATTCTTAGAGAGCTCAATACAACTTTGATTGTCATAGTACGCAACAGGTGGATCTAGCATCAGGTTGGTCAATTTTGCAATCAACTTGGGAAGCCAAATGGCGTCACAACATGTTGATGACACAGCCATATACTCTGCTTTTGCTGAATTGAGTGCAATTGTCACTTGCTTCCTACCGAACTGGGAAATCATATCTAATCCCAAGTCGAAGCAGTGATCAAAAGTACTCTTCCTTATGCTTACATCTTCTGTCCAATCTGAATCTACAAATCCATTCAACAACAACTCTCCATCAACCACATACCTCATGCTATAATATACCCTTCAGATATCTTAGCACATGTTTGGTAGCTTTCCATTGAATTTATTTATGTTCAATCATGAACTGGTTCAAAGTATTCACTACAAAACAAATATCAGGTCTGGTATTCACAAGATACATAAGGGAACCAATCAACTGCCTAAAGATGGATCTACCAAATCAAAATCTAAATCTACAGATAACTTTAGATTTGGCACCAAAGAAGTGGCCAAGGGTTTGCAGTCTAGCCTTTGAAATCTATCGAGAATCTTCATTGCATACTTCCCTTACCTAAGGAAGACTTCACTTGCACCTCGCCAAACCTCTATGTTAGAATTTAAGGACAAAATATAGGCTAGCTAGGAACATAATAATTTTAATTTTATTTGCTACTGTAATTTGGATCAACAATATATTCAAAAACTGATGAAAAAAACTAATAACAGAAATCATATAATAGATCTGAGAATTACCTTAGCAAAACAAAGAACATATTTACCTAATGTGCTTGTTGTTATCCTCTTTTCTGTATGCTCAGAAAAAGATTTAAGGGTCATGGATCAAACCCTTACGGTAGATCTCATCATGATCCTTTGAACAATTTTTCCAAGAAGAACTTTAGGGTAAAATATCAGAAAACTAACCACCATGCAATCATCAATTAACAGGGCTGAAACAGGACACCACTGTCTAGCCTAGTGGCTGAAGGAGAGGCCACTAACAACCCTAATAAATTCTGTGCAGAAAAATACCGAACTGCTACAACACATAGACAGAAGTAATAACAGTTCTAAGGCTGCCCTATCGAACCTTGGTTAGGGTACTAAATGTTGTAAGGTAAGGCAGCATGCAGATGGCACCAACAAAGAGAAAAGACAGTAGTAGCATACACAGGTGGCACTAGAAAGGAGACAGTAGTAGCAACACAACAAACACCAGCAAAAATTAGGAGAGCAGGGGCGACACCATCAAATAGCAAGGGCAGCAAGGGACGACACCATCAAACAACAAGGGCGACACCATCACACAGAGCAAAACCTTCAATCAGTAGAGGGTAAGCCCACGGTGGCTACACCAAGCAAGAAAACTGCCCTAGAGAGAGCCACACCACTTCACCAATCTAAACAAGAAGGAGCTGCAGCAAAACTTCAGACCAAAACTCGGCTAGGAAGAAGAATGAGTGTGAGTCTAGTGAGAGGAGAGGTCTCTTCTTTTTATAGTTTTGGTAGGTAGGTTAGGGTTAGCAATTTAGCCCTGACTTTAGGGTTAGATTAAACCTTAACAAATTAAACATTTAAACAACTAATATTTTATAACATAAAATATTAAATGTTAAATTAGAGAAGTTAACAAGTCAAGGAGAGGGGATCCAAAGTCAAGGTAGCTAGCTTTATTTAGGAAGAAGCAAAGAACCAAACCAAAAAAAAACTCAAATAAAAAATAAGGGGGACGTAACTCAAGCAAGGGGGTTGCAAAAGTAATAAGACAAAGTCAAAGGGGGGTTCTTCTTCAATGGCAGAATGTCCACATGAGTTTCATGATTAGCTTTTATCATTCCAACATAAGAGGAAGGTCAATGATGTGATCATGTCCTTCTTCTTAACTGCTCCTAGGTCTCATGGACCATCCCGGGAGAGAAGAAGATCACACATCATCTCGGCTTGGTACTTAACCAAGAAACTGCCTAGTCCCAGACCAGGATACCCCAGAATGCATCTAGGGGCCCTAGATCACAACTAGGGTCTTATCCAGCAAGGTACACAACCAAGGATCAATCCAAGCATCGAGCAAGGATTCCATGGAACACACCTAGGGGCCCTAGAACACATCTAGGGACTTATACCATCAAACTGCTTGGTCCTTGACCAAGAACCTCAACAATACACTGGGGGCCCTCACTAGGGTCTTTTGCCATGGCTCTAACTGCTTGGTCCCAGACCAAGAACCCCGGGAGTGTACTGGGGGCCCTAGATCTCAATTAGGGTCTTTGCCATCCTCCCGAAGAGTGGCTCTTGCAACTGTATTAATTTTAACACTACCTCTCAGCAACACCAAGCTTGTTTCAAAACTTACAAACTTTGTCAACGATAGGGGCTTGGTCAAAATATCTGCAGTTTGTTCCGCTGTCGGAACATATCGAATACTGAGAATGTTTTTCTGCACCATGTCCCGAACATAGTGATATCTCATCTCAATGTGTTTCGATCTGTCATGAAACACAGGATTCTCGGAGAGATTTATACAACTCTGGTTATCACAGTGAATTACTGTGGGTTCCAGCTCAACACTGAACAAATCTGAGAGTACCTTTCTGGGCCACACTGCTTCTCTACTAGAAATGCTTGCAATAATGTATTTTGCCTCTGTAGTTCTTTGGGATATGGAGCCTTGCTTCCTGCTGGACCAGGAGATCATAGTTGAACCCAAGCTGAAGCAATATCCAGAAGTGCTCTTCCAGTCCACTGTACTTCCCATCCAATCTGAATTTGTATAACCATGAAGCATTACACCTCCATTGGAAGTGTATCTGAGCCCATAGGCTATAGTCCCTCGGACATATCTGAGAATATGCTTAGCAACAACCATATGAATGTGTTTTGTCTCACACATGAACTGGCTGAGGGCATTCACTGCGTAACAAATGTCCGGTCTGGTGTGTACTAGATACATTAAGGACCCAATAATCTGACGATATACTGTAGGGTCTTCTATATTTGAACCTGTAGCTTGATCATGTAACTTCTTCAGGTTAGAAATCATAGGTGTGGTGATGGACTTACAGTCCAACATCCCAAATCTGTGAAGCACATCAACTGCATACTTTGTGAGAGAAAAATCTCACCAGGTTTTTGCCACACCTCTAAGCCCAGAAAGTAATGCATAAGACCCAAGTCCTTCATTTCAAACTCTGCTGATAGCTCCCTCTTAGTCTGAGCTATCATAAGTTCCTCTCCAGTAAGGAATAAATCATCCACATATAAAACCAAGATAACAAAATGATTCTTCACAATCTTTATATAAAGATTAGGGTTTGCTATACTCTTGGAGAACCCAAGACTTTGAAAAAAACTGTCAATTCTTCCATACCAAGATCTCTTAGCTTGTTTCAATTCATACAAGGCTTTCTTGAGTTTGCAGACATGAGATTCTTTCCCATGAATCACAAAACCCTCAGGCTGCTCAATATAAACCTCTTGCTCAACTTCACCATTAAGAAAGGTAGTCTTAACATCCATTTGGTGAAGTTTCCAATTAAAAACTGAAGCAAGAGGGATGATGATTCTGATAGAGGTCTGCCTGGCGACAGGAGCAAAGATCTCATCATAATCAATTCCTTTTTTTCGAGAGAAGCCACGAGCCACAAATCTAGCTTTGAATTTTTCAACACTACCATCAATTGCATTCTTTATTTTGTAAATCCATTTAGAGGTTACCACTGATTTGCCTTGAGGTCTTGGGACCACTTCCCATACATCATTCTTCAATATTGACTCGTACTCTTCTATCATGGCATCCTTCCACACTTTATGTTTGGTAGCCTCATCAAAACTCGAAGGTTTTGAGTCAATCACAAGATTCAACTGAGCTATCAAACCTGAGTATTTATCTGGCTTCTTGCTTTCTGTGAAAGTACCTTTACGTGTTGCATGCTTTTCTGCTTCCTTTAAAATTTCACAGCACCGTTGGCTTCCTTTTGACAATAGGTTTCTCTAGGGGAAACTCAACATAATCCCTTATGGGATCCACTGAAGGCTCTATGGCCTCCTCCCTCTGCTCATCTGAAAGTTGTGAATCTGAAGGTTCTGGAGATGGAGACATGGAAGTTCTCTGGAACAATGAAAGGTGGCTTCCTCATGGAAGGTCACATCTCTACTGACCTCTATGTACTTTTTTCCTGGTACATAGATTTGATATGCTTTTGAGGTCTCACTGTACCCCTCAAAAGTGCCTTTCTTTCTAGAGGGCTCTAGCTTAGTCCTCTTTTCTTTTGGTACATGAATGTAGACAGGGCTACTGAAAATTCTCAAATTATCAACTGAAGGCTTCTTGCCGGTGAAGGCTTCTTTTGGAGTTTTCTCTTCCAGGGATTTATGAGGACACCTGTTCTGAATATAGAATGTTGTACTTGCAGTTTCGGCCGAAAGAGACAATGGAAGATTCTGATCATATATAATAGCTCTGGTTGCTTCACAAATTGTCCTGTTCTTTCTTTCTGCAACACCATTCTGTTGGGGATTATAAGGCACGGTCAACTCCCTCTTAATCCCAGAAGCTCGACAGAGATCATCATACTTGTGAGAGTCAAACTCTTTTCCATTGTCTGTTTTGAAAACACAGATATGTCTACCTGTCTGATTCTCAACAAGATTCTTGAAATCCTGAAATTTACTAAACGATTCATCTTTAGTTTTCAGAAAATAAATCGAAGTCTTATGAGAACAATCATCAATAAAAATGATATAATAAAGACAACCATTCATGGTCGAAGCAGTCATAGGTCCACAGAGATCAGAATGAATAAGATCTAAGATACCATTAGTTTTCTTATTACTGTGAGGGTAAAATTTCTTTGTATTTTTACCAAGAGCACAACCTCTACAAATACTATCATGCTCAAAAGAAAAAACTGGCATACATGTTACCATCTTTTGCAAATCTAGGAGAGCATTATAGTTGAGATGTCCAAACCTTCTGTGCCATAGTTCGCAGGGGTTGATTATCTCATGAGCTAATGCTTGAATAACTTGACCAGTGACTTTGTAAAGTCCACCTTCTTGAGCTCCGATAGTCATGGCTGAGCTCATACCTTCATTTGAGGGCCACATAAGAGCCTTTCCTTTGGAGAAGGCTACTGAGTACCCTTTACTTTCTAGAACTGCAACTGAGACAAGATTTTTCTTTAATCCAGGAACATAAAGAATTTCTTCAATATGAAATACATTACCTGACTGAAGCTGAAAAGATATTGATCCAATTCCTTTGATGGCATAAGTGCTATCATCACTCAATTCTACCTTCCCATTGAACTTCTTATCTCGGTAGTTCACAAGGTTCTGTTTGAAGCCGATCATGTGCTTGGAGGCTTTGCTGTCTACTAACCAAATTTCTTCTGATTTGGTGACAACACTGGAGAGCGCTGAAACAAGATAACTTTCTCTGTGTTGTTCTTGTTCTTTAGTAGCAGGTTTGGTTCTCTTTCTTTGAGGCTCTTCTTCCTTAGTTGCAACTAAAGCATGGAACCTGCCTTTCCGTTTCTGCTGTGAAGGAGGGTTCCTGCAGTCTTTTGCATAATGACCTAGCTTGTTACTGTTAACTCATCTTACTTTAGATAAATGAGAGTGAGAATGAGAGTGCTTACCTTGAGGTTTCTTACCTTTGCCTTTGCGCTGAGGAAACCTCTTCCATTTCTTGGCTTTGACTGAAAGAGCATGGTCTTTTACTGTTGAGGGTTCATTTATGCTTTTAAGTCTGCCCTCTTCTTCCAAGCAATCATGCCATAATCTCTCGAAGTTGGGTTGAACTTCTCTTTGTTAACTTTTTAGCTCGGGAGGTACTCCACATGTTTTGTCTTGTATGCAGATGTTACCTTAATATTTACACTACTAGGCACTTAACTCTGTAATAGTTTTTATAAAGTTGTTTTAAGTGGTTCTTTTATTAAAGTGACTTTTTTAATAAAGTGTACCTTCTAATTTTAAAGTGACTTTTTTAATAAAGTGTACCTTCTAATTTTAAAGTGACTTTATTTTCATAAAACACTTATGTAATAAAGTGAAATCACTTTAATAATTCAAGTGATTCATTTTGGAGGGAATGGATCATGTCCCTTGATCTTAAAAAAGACAAGATCTAATCTTGGCCTTTAGATTTAGGGTTGGGGAAGGTGAAAAGACACTTTGGAGGGAAAATGTCATTTTTAGATTATAAAAGAATGCATTGGGTAGTGTGCAAGACACACCGAGAAGACGAGAAGAGTTGAGTTAGAGAGATTTTCTGAGTAAGCTTGAGAGAGGAAAGTGAGCAGCTTGAGAGGGCACATTTCCCAAGGAGAAAGAGGGCACAAATCCCAAGGAGAAAGAGGGCACAAATCCCAAGGCAATTTTCTGTGTGCAGTGCTATTCCATTTTAATGCTGCTGGGCCGTACTGTACAGATCCGTACAATCTGTACATCAGGAAGAAGGGCACGGTTTTCGAGGCACCTTTTGGCATGGAAACCGAGGCAGATTTCTGTGTTTTTCTTTCTGCTGTTGGGTCGTACTGTGTAGGTTGTACAACACAGTGGGCACATTTTTCGAGGCACAAAAAAGAGGAGGCCGTATAGTTGTACGAATTTTGGCATGTTTTCCAAGGCAAAAAGTTTGGTACTGTTTTGTTGTGGCTGTGAGGTATTTTCATTGGCTGGAAATGTGTTATTTTGCTGCTGATATGTACTTTATTGAAGCTGAATAATAGATCTCTCTCTCTCTCTCTCTCTCTCTCTCTCGTTGGGTTTCCCCACATTGGAGTTTTTCCCTGGCATTTGCCTAAATTTCTGAGTGTTATGGGTTGCTGTCCACTGTGTTATTTCCGCTGCATATTTTGCTTAACAATGTGTATTTATGCTTATGGTAATTTCTGAATGTGGGTTTAAGGCATTTATGAAATTTATGAAGGCAATTATCTCTAGGTTGCTAAGTGTATGACATAAATTTCATTTGCTGATTTTTGTCATTAAAAATCTACTTGGTATCAGAGCTTTGTCTCTGACAGTGGGCAGTGTGATTTTTGGGCAAAAGGGTGTGATTGTTTTCCTTGAGTTGTGACAGGGAATATGGCTGCAAGCATTAGATATGAGGATCGGTTGGATGGCATTTCCAACTATTTGCAGTGGAAGGTCCGATTGTCAGCCGTTCTCAAGGAGAACAAAATTTATAACTATGTCAACTCTGTTGTGGCAGCTCCCGTAGTAGATCTTGTTGCTTTGGACTTGCATGACACCAAGGAAGCCAAAACTCAGAGGATTATTCTGGATGGGGTGAAGGATCACCTTATCCCACACTTGGTTGAGAAAAAGACTGCCAAGGAGATGTGGGATGCACTTAAAAACTTGTTCGAGGCGAAGAACGAGAACCGAAAGATGGCCTTGAAGGCTAAGTTGCATGATACAAAGATGGGTAAGGAGGAGAGTGTCTCTTCTTATCTTACCCGGGTGGCTCAAGTAAAAGATGAGTTGGCAGCGGTTGGAGAGGTCATTACGGATTTTGAGTTGGTGAGGATAGCCTTAAATGGCTTCACCAAAGAATGGAAAGTCTTCGTGAAGTGTGTGGTGGGACGTGAGCATCTACCATATTGGAGCAGACTGTGGGATGATTTCACTCAGGAGGAGATCCGAGAAAGATCTCAGAGCAGTGAACAGAAGACAGACGGAGTTGATGAGAATGTTGCTCTTGTTGCAAAGAGCAAGAAGAAAGGAAGTTTCGGAAGGGACTTGAGTAAAGTCAGATGCTATTGTTGTAACCAGTTGGGGCACCTTGCCTCTCATTGTCCCGAGAGGAAGAAGAAGACGAAGTCAGAGGGGCCTGAGACAACTGCTACAACAACCATGGACGACTTTGCTTCCAAGTACGAAAATGAATTTTCTTTGGTGACCCTTGTTTCCAGTGTCGGTAGCGGAGGATTTGGAGGTGATATTAGGTGGATTGTGGACAGTGGAGCCTCTAGCCACATGACAAGAATTTGGCGAGTATTCCTAGATTTCACAGAGATTGGTCTTGGTCGACAGGTGGTAAATGAAGGTGGTATGGCGAAAGCTGTAC
>SNQJ01S0047482.1:82713-93251 GCA_010110895.2 Picea sitchensis | reverse complement strand
CGCAAAAGGGGATTTGGTCAATTACAATGCTCGACATGATCAATCCACAAAAGGGGATTGATCTAATCAATAATAAATATATTTTATCTTTATCCACAAAAGGGGATAAGAATATTCTTTGCAGTTACACAATATTTTAACAGTTCTTCTTCAATGGCTGAATGTCCACATGAGTCTCATGATATAACTTATAAGCTTTTATCATCCCGACATAAGAGGAAGGTCAATGATGTGATCATGTCCTTTTTCTTAACTTCTCTTAGGTCTCATGGACCATCTCGAGAGATAAGAAGATCATACATCATCTCGGCTTGGTACTTAACCAAGAAACTGCGTGGTCCCAGACCGGGATAGCCCAGAACGCATCTAGGGGCCCTAGATCACAACTAGGGTCTTATCCACCAAGGTACACTGTTGATGAATGCAGCTATAGGAGACATCCTCCAACTTACAAATCTGTGAGATGTGGAACATAGCGGCTATGTGGAGCCTTTCTCTCAGCTTACGAACCTAAGAGAAAGCCCTAAGAAGGGTTCGTGGTTCCAGCCTAGGACAGAGCTAGGAACATAGAGATGACCTCCTCCATGACGTGAGAGAGAAGAACTCTAGATGATTATCCGGTGGAAAAGCGATCTGTTGAGTTAGGATGTGCCTGTGTCTGAGCACAAGGTGAACGTGGGAAATCCTAAAAGAGCTGGGCACATCATCATGTGAACATAAATGAAGATGATGTGATGGCCTCCTCTGAGCAGCAGAGTTGACGAGAAGACTCCAAATGATTCTCCTGTCGGTGGCAGTGGGAAAGCAGATCTGTAGAGTGGACGTGCCTGTGGACGAGCATAGGTGAAAGTGTGAAGATTTGGTTCATCTGTGTAATGCAGTGAATCATAGCTTTGGCATCCCTATGGATGAGCCCCTAGTGGATGAGCACTAGTGGGTGTATCAGATCCTTTGCTATATATTGTTCAAGAGTCAGACCTACCTGTAACCCTAGTTATTATGTAAAGGGTACAGGTTGGCCCTATGTTAATATGATTAATATAAACAAGATAATTAATACCGTGAATATTAATTATAATAATAAATATAATAATAAGTATATTTGACTTAGAGAGGTCGGCCCTGTTGTGCCAATAGACGCCCTTGTTAATTAGTGAAAGTCTAATATAAGTAGGAGATGATTCTCCATTGTAGAATCATATCCTTCTTGTGTGTTTTGGAAATTTCAGCAAGTACTTCTCTTTGGCAAAGGTGCACACCTCTCTTGGGCACTAGTCTTCTAGGGCTTAAGCACCCTCTTGTGTGCTGAGTCATTCTTGGTGGTGAAAGGTCTTTCTCTTGAAGAATATAACAAAGGATTTGGTTGGGTTTTTCTCCCTTGTTGAGAAGGGTTTCCCAGGATATATCTTGTGTTCTTGTGCATGGTGTTTCTTCTTGTGATTTTGGTTGCTGCAACATTCTTGTTTATGGTTAAGACATGATGAAATTGAAATGAACTACATGCTTAACCTAGCTTAAAGAAAATTCAACATACACAACCAAGGATCAATCCAAGCACCGAGCAAGGATTCCCTGGAACACATCCAGGGGCCCTAGAACACATCTCGGGACTTATACCATCAAACTGCTTGGTCCTTGACCAAGAACCCCAACAATACACTAGGGGCCCTCACTAGGGTCTTTTGCCATGGCTCTAACTGCTTGGTCCCAGACCAAGAACCCCGGGAGTGTACTGGGGGCCCTAAATCTCAACTAGGGTCTTTGCCATCCTCTCCGAGAATGGCTCTTGCAACTGCATTAATTTTAACACTCTAAACCCAAAAAGTAATGATAAGGCTGATGTCCTTCATGTCATATTGTCTTACCTTCTTGCACCATGCAAGGAGCTTCTAAGAACTACTTGTAAGAACTAGATCAACTATACATATAGGCCCAAAACAAGAAAAGCAAATTTATCCTATAAATAATAAATACCGGGACCTGTCGTAGTCTTGGTGAAGCCCAACTTTAGTGAGTACTCATAAATCCTTGAGTACTGTGCACGTGGTTCTTGCTTCAGCCCACAAAGGGCCTTCTTCAACATATGCACAGGCATATCTTGCCCATGCATCTCAAAACCTCTTTGTTGATTAATGTATACTACCTCTTCAATCACACTAGTGAGAAAAGTAGTCTTTATATCAATCTAGTATAAAGGCCAACCAAAAATTGATGTAATAGACATAATTAGTCTAATAGAAATATACATTGCAACTAGAGCATAAGTATCCTCATAGTCAACCCCCTCTTTATGAGAGAATCCTCTGGCTACAAATCTATGTTCCCATTTGCTGCATGCTTAATCTTGTACATCCACTTGGAATCTATCACAAATTTTCCCATTGGTCTTGACACAATCTCTCATGCATCATTCTTCAAGATGGATTTCTATTCCTCAATGATGGCTTTATGCCACACCTACTCTACATTAGCCTCCTCAAAGTTGGAAGGTTCTACGTCAATGTTAGAAGACATTAGTGCAACAAAAGAAGGATATCTTCTAGGTGGATGATTCACTTGAAAAATAGATTTGGGTGCCCCCATTTGCTCTTCAGGGTAAAACATCTTGGCTTCATAGTAGAACTTGAGGGTAATAAGCCCTCTCCCTTTGAATTGGGATCTTATTGATTTGAGTTTGTGTTGGATTTATCCTTTGGATCAGACTTCAGATCAACCACCTTCTCACCTTCCACAATCTCCACGGGAGGCCCTTGGGAACTTGAGGACCATCCATCTTCATCAAAATTTATGTACCTACTTACTATCGTGTTTCGTTGCGTTGGAATGTAGATCTGATAAGCCTTGGATATTTCTTTGTACTTGACAAAAATACACTTGATACTCGAGGGTTCCAATATAGTTCTCTTCATCAAAATTTATGTACCTACTCACTATCGTGTTTCGTTGCGTTGGAATGTAGATCCGATAAGCCTTGGATCTTTCTCTGTAGTTGACAAAAATACCCTTGATACTCAAGGGTTCCAATATAGCTCTTCTCGTCAAACACATGAATATTAATAGGGAAACCAAATACATGAAAGTGAGATGCCTGTGGTTTCTTGCCAACAAAGGCTTCCTTTGGTGTCTTGTCCTTAATTCTTTATGAGGACATTGATTCAAGATGTACAAAATTGTATTGCATGCCTCTTCCCAAAGACACATGGCCAAATCCAAGTCATGGATCATAGCTTTGGCTGTCTCTATGATGGATAGTTCTTCCTCTTTGCAACTCCATTCTGTTGCAGGTTGTAAGGCGTTGTCAGCTCCCTCTTGATTAATTCTTTCTTGCAAAATGCATCAAAGTCCTTGGAGGTGTACTATCCTCCACCTCAAACATCGTTCTTTTTAACAGTTTAATTCTCTAGAAGAGATTTAAACTTTGGAAACTTATTGAAGACTTCATCCTTGGTCATCATAAAGTAAATCTGGGTCTTTCTAGAGGAATCATTAGTAAATGAAACATAATAAATGTTACATGTCAAAGAAGCTAATGACATAGGTCCACATACATTTGAATGAATCATATCAAGAATCTCTCTTGATATATGCTCATTGCTTGGAAAAGCAGTGTTTGTATGCTTGTCGAGTGCACATCCCTTGCACACTCTTAGATTTTAGATCTTGAAGTCCAACATTTCCTGCACTATGTCCTTCAAGAGAGGTAACACTCCATAGTGTAGGTGACCAAATCTCTTATGCCAAAGATCTCCCTACTTGTCACTGTCATGCACTAAAAGCACCATGTTTTACTGGGTCTGCAAGTAGCCTATACAAGCCACCTTAATGTACACCTTTGGCCAAAACTTGCCTATCCTTGTGGTTGTGATCTATTAGTTTATCATCAAACTCAACTACACACTTAAGATCTGGCATGTCTGAAATTTGAAAGAAGATTCGTAGTTAAACCATAATCATACAAAACATTATTCAACTCAAGAACATCACTTGATGGCATGCGGAAAGAGGTAGATCCCATTCCTGTAACTGTATATGTAGCATCATTGCCCAACTCCACTTGTATGGCGACCTCTTGCTCTTGAAGTCTATAGAAATCCTTCTTGTTGAATGCCACATGTTTGGATGCTCCACTGTCCACATACCACCCTCCAATAGCGATGGTGTTAGTGGAAATGCATGATACCGTGGAGAACGCGATCTCAAGCTTGGATGATAAGTCATTCACTCCGGAAGCTTCCGCAAGGAAGCTTCTACAAATGATGCCACCAAGGTGAAACAAGGAAACAAACATAACTTCTTGAGCTTATGATTCATTATCCAACTTCAACCAATGATCCTCATTCACATGCCTAGTATATTAAGCACAACACTTCATATGACAAAAGGACTAATTTACCTTATGATGTCACTGGATCACCATCTCCCAAAGGCTATGCTGATTGGATGTGATGAGCTTTGCTGATCAAGAGTAAAAGAGGCACTTGAGAGGGGCTGCTGTGCTGCCATCAGTGGACATGTTGATCATCATCATCGTCAAGATAACTGTCTTCATTGTGGGCCATGAGACATGATCTTCTCTAGTTACCCCTAGGCATGGGGGGGTAACAGGGACAACATCAACTTCTATTAAATGTGCCAACTCCTAAGACGAGAAGTAGTTCCTAGGACACTAAGTGAAGGGTATGTGTTATGATGGATAATATGACAAAGGTAACTTCACGAAGTTACTTACATAGCCACATAAGGTTTATTAAAGATATTCATCTACATCAGTGTCTTTAAAGACGAGGGAGCACTTTTAGCGTTGAGTTATCATTTCCTGGGCATTGTTTATTACCACCTCTTTTGTTGCCTTTTTCTTTATTTATTTAACTAGTCCTTTTTTTTTAAATATGCATTGTTAAGCATGGGACTTGGGAGATTGGCATCAAAGCGAGGTGGCATAGCTCAAGCTTTATTGTTGAAGCTCGAGCTTATAACTCTTAAGATGAAGCTCTCCTCATGGGACTATTAAATATGAACCTTGCTATGACATATGACAAACCAACCATGAGTGGGAAAAAGGAATATGTGTATGGAATAATGGGAAGATGAAAAGTGTTAAGTATGATTTGGGATATGGACACGATACACCTTCCTAGGCCTCTAGTAGTACAACTCAACCCAAGAGTGACAATACTTAACTAAAGCATGACTATGATCCACCATGGTACAACTAGGAAAATAATAACAATTTAGAGTGCTATGATCCATTATTAGACTTAACCAATGTTTACCACGATCATGACAAATACATGAAACACTATCACCATACATGAGCAAAGAAATAAAGATAGGACAATGTACAATACAACAACCCTCACAAGCATGATCATCAATAGAGCATCATGTGTATATCATCATGATCATTGTGCCAAATCAATCGAACCATCCTATCATCATCATGAAACCATCAAGGGAATATCCACTATGCAAGGAAGATCATCATGCAACAAGATCTCCAACATATAAGTTCTAGAAAATCAATATGAAGTGCCCATGATCATATGTGAACTGGAACATCACGCCATCGGGAGGGTGGTCCTTGTGAAAAAATCTCTAGCACGTGATGAGAATCACATGGTTACCTCTCATACAGTATGAGGGGTAACATGTACCATCAAGTGCGGTTGGAGAAATCAGTTACCCATCCATTCTCAATGTGTCCAATACAATTGAATATCCATTATTATCATGTGCATTTGTTTGTGGGATATTAGGATATTGGTGTTGTTTCTACGAAGTAGTAATTCCAACTAGTGTAATTGATCATTGGCACTGATGCAGTGTGGTAGGTGTACTTGCATAGTCTTGGATAATTGGCTAAGCTTCATCCATATGTGAATTGAATTAAAGAGGTATTCTTGAATCCCTAGAGTGAGATCAAGGGGGAGTGTGGTAATAGGATGTGACACTTAGTGTTGGATTTAGGGTCACGTTTTGTGGTTGCAACTTTTGTAAAAGGGAGGGGGGGTGTTGATAGGACAATGATCTTATTTGTGAGATAATGACCTTAAATATATTTTTAGTTTGTTGTTTGAAATTCTCATTTGAGTGGAGTAGGGTTTTGAGGCAAACACTGAGATTCAACAATGACAAAAAATGTTTCTTTGTGACCATGTTTGTATTATTGATGTTTGGTAGGTAAATTGCCATGTTGAAGTAGACAACATTGATAGGTAGTCCTATTTCTTAGAAAGTTCCATCTTCACAAACCTAAATAGGATAACTCTAGTATATGTGCAATGTGTGAATAGGTATATATAGAGATTACGTAGTCATTGTTGGGGGAAGATGTGATTCAGATGTATGAATGTATTGGGGTGTTTGGAGGAGTTTCTCCTATTCTTTAAAGAGTTATTGTGTAACTCATCTCTCTTATCTATCTTGGAGTTATGCTCCACGCTCACATTTACTGTATATGGTGTGTACTAGAGTTTATTGTGCTATCTTAAGTATTTGGTACATAACATTTGGTTTCATTCTATCTTGTCACCATTTAATACCATTCCATTATATCCTTAATTGTGATAAAATGACAACCAAACCATATTTATGCATATTGCCTCACCATTACATATCGGGGCTATTGGGCAATAGATCTTGCCTCTTTTATGCCACTAGAAGATGAGTGACAATAGATGTCATATCATTGTTTTGGAACAGGTATTGTAGACATGTCGACCTTGAATGGAGGGAAGGATTTTAACCACCTTAGTTGCCTTTTCAATGCACTCATGAGGACTTATGAGGTTATTGTCTAAGATTGAGTAGGGCCATTTCATTTCCCTAGGCATTACTTTGGTAGATTTGATAACCACTTTATAGGGTTTTTCATTTCTTAGTAGTAAATTTTCATTATACCCGCCAAAGCATGGAACCACACTAGCCAAGTGGTGAGTTCACTTATTTTTAGGATATTTTGGTTGGCTTGGAAAGCTGTTGCAGGGTTGGTGAAGTGGCATTGGGAGGGTAGCCAGACCATTTGGGATTTAGTTTGTCAGTGGATTTGGAGTTGGAGGGAGCCGAGGCTCTATATTGCCGAGATGCCCCACTTTTATTTGCGTAGATTGAGACAAAAGGGTGTTTTCTTATGGCAAGATTTATGGGATATTGGTTTGTGCTCTTGTAAGGAGTGGAGGCCTCTTGTTTAGGAGTATGCGCTTCTTACCATTGATCGTCTCTCGATCATGGAGTTGTGTACCCTAATTCTAGCGTTCAAGGTATTTAAGCTTAACATTGGTATGTTGGGGCCCTTTTGGAGGGACTGGGGGAGGAGTTTTTGTGGGGCACTAACATAGTATGACTCCCGTTGTTTGTAAACAACTCTTCATCAAAGATGTCCTCTTTCTTCGGTTCTTAATACTCGTTGGGTATCTAAGGACTCAGAGGAGCATTGGGTGTGGAGCCTGCACAATGTTTGGACTATATGGCTTTCTTACAAGCCGAGGGTGTTTGCTTGGCTTGTTATTTACCAGGGGATTGCGTCTAAGGCCAGGTTGGCCAAGACTTGTCTTTCGAATGGCCTCTACCCTATTTGTTAGCACCCAGAGACTGTTAAGCATATTTTATGGGAATGTTCGTTGCCAAGTGTTGCTAGAGTTGGGTTTGTTATAGCGCAAGTTGTAGGTTGGGCAAAGCTCGACCCAACCACAAGACAAGTGCTACAATTTGGGAATCCTACACCCAATGTCACCTCGATGTAGTTTCCTCACTTCAAGGGTGACTAGGTCACTCTAGGGAGGCGATCCCGGTGACCCTAGGGGGATTGAGATGGAGGTAGAGGGAAATGGAAGTGAAGCCCCTAGAGGTCAATTCTAAGTGGAATAAAAGGTAGGGAGAGATGCCTTGTAAGTCAAGTAATTGCTGCTCTACAGGTATAGTACTTCTTCGGATGATTGTACCTGCCCGAAACACAAGAAAAGACACTTTGCAATGATAGATGTTAGTTGGATCAGCAAGTTAAGCTTGCTGTCCCTAATTTGCAGTAGTAGATATCAGTTTATATCAGCAAAAAAAACATCTAAAATCAACATATAAAGATCTAGACTAGTTAGGTAAATCAACATCAAACTTAACAATGAAACTTAGGCTGAAAAATGGCACTTAAGAAGCTAGATAAGATGGCTGTTGTAACATGTGTTTTCTGCACAAAATTGCAGCCTTATGGCTGTAGCATTCGGTGGCAAGCAGCAGCAAAATCAACCATGAAAAGTTGCTAAGAACTAGTTTAAAAGATGCGCCCTAGTTAGTAGAGTAAATGAACAAAGTTAGAGAGCTAGTCTAGGGTTAGTTTAGGAGTTATGAGAGTGTTAGTAGCTAGGGTTATGCAGCCCTAGTGGCTGTAGGTTAAAGTTTATAACAACAATTAGAGTATTGGGAGAGAGGGGATGCCCTAGTGGGGGAAGACTCCTCTCAATGAGGCAAATCAACTTCAAGCAAGAAAACTTCAAAAAGGTAAAAAATTACGTTTCCCAAGGCAATGATTTTATATCTCCAATGCAAAAAAGTAGTATGACTAGTGCCTTTACTATTGGGTTAATGGAGTCAAAGGAGCTTAGAAAAGCTACCTCCTTGGGGGTGTAAGCCCTTTTACTTCCCAAGGCAAGTTTCTCTAGGCTAGGGTTTAGGCTAAGAGGGTGTATGCCCGTATACTTCTCTTAACAAACCCTTGTCAAAGCAATAAGATGAAGCATAAAGTGATGGAGACTAAGGTGGGGGTGTATGCCCTTATACTTCCCACTTAGTTCCTAGCACAATAACCTTGACTTGAAACAAATGATAGCAAGAAAGTAAAAACCATACCAATTCAAGGAAAAATGCCAAGATAATCCACCACAATAGCAATAGAATAGCCTTCCAAGGCTAGCGCATCACTTCTTCCATGAACCATTCATAAGTATAGCCATACACAAGTGCACAAGAGATAGAAAGAGCCAAGAGGGCCGAAAATTTTAGACCAAGTCTCTCACAAGAGGGAGAGTTATGTTTAAAATGAGATCTTATGATCTCTATTTATACTAAATGTAGTTAACATAGTTTGTCCACAAAATAAAGATTAAACCACAAGATTAGGGGTCAACAACCCTAATATTGCCCCCTTAACAAAATAATATTAAACAATTCACTTAAAATTTCATTTTTCGCACAAATAAAACCCTAATTTAGGAGGATGTCACCCCTTTAGGGGACGTTTTGCCACTTTGAGGAAGTCGTTGGTGTTGGAGAAGCATGGGTAGGTCTCCAAAGGCCAACATGTCAAGCATCTAAGCACCCTCACCATGGTGAAGACCTTTCTCCTTCTCAAATGTACATGTGTCACAAGAGTGGCATCTCACCACCATGCCCTAGCCCCAAAAGCACGGCATCAAGCTAAAAAATAGGATGTGTTATCCATCAAAGTTGCACTAGGATGGACTTCCAACGAGCCGCCAAAGTTTGAACATTATTGTTCAAAATTCCGAGTTCAGAAGTTCAGCCGGTTGTAAAGACCACCCTTTTTCTCTTTACATTTCCATAAAAAATTGTAATAAGAGATGTTGCATGATGAACTTGTAAAAGGTCTTAGCCACATTAAGTCCTAAGCGTGAGTTATACTTTGGAGTGTTTTTTCATTTACTAATTATATTTTGCCGTTTTCAGGCGATTTATAATTTATGAGTTTTTTCACTCAATCCCTCCAGAGCTGGAGTATATGCCCATGGTTGGGCTTGAGCATGGATCTAAGCCTAGCGTCTAATGTATATTACCATGCTAAACATTCTCCTAGAGTCTTCTGGAAATGTACTAAGTCCCCCTTAGGATTTTTAATTTTTTTCAGTTAATTAAAAAATTGTCAGAATTCGGCAATTTTTAATTAAAAAAAAAAGATGTATTAAAAAAGTGGTAATAGGGGACTTAATATGCCATGGGGATGCTCATTTTTGGACCCGGAGCACCCATATTACCTAAGTACCCACTTGGTTGAGCAAAAATAATGATTTTAATCACTTAAAAATCATTTTTGCTCATAAAACCCAAAAAAGTCAAAATAAAATAAAAAAAATCAGCAAAAGCTAAATTTAGGGAAACATGTGGGGACATGTTTGAGATGAAATAAAGCCTCAAAAGGCTATGTGGCAGCAAATAAATGAGTTTCATTGGTTAAAGGAATAAAGTGGGCATGTGTTGCATTTGATTTGAGCATGTGCCAAATAGGAGGTGCGCCCCTCTTGAGAGGTGGCGCACCCCTCAAATCTTCGAGGTGGCAAGCTGTGGGAGTTTGTGGAGAGGTGGCAGCCCACTCTCCAACACTTGGCTACTCATTGTCTTACACTTGGTGCACCCTCCTCTCCAAGTGGTGTGCCCTCCTTCATTAGGAACTCCACCCATTTTGCTATAAATTAAAGCATACTCTCCCATTGCATTTTAGTTGGAGCTTGGGTTGAGATGCTTGCTATTGTAATCTGTAATATCATTTCTATTTGAATAAAAAGGCCTTGGAGGCTACTCAACGGTGTAAA
>SNQJ01S0047482.1:45073-81028 GCA_010110895.2 Picea sitchensis | reverse complement strand
TCTGATCTCTCTCATCCGGAATGCGGGCCCCTGACATCCAAATTGTGGGCTTGTAGCCCCATGGTGTTAAAGTTTAAGCTATTATTAGGTTTCTTTTCAATTTACTAGATAACCATAGCATAGATAAGATCACTGAGAGAAACACAATCACAAGATACACAACATTTATCCTGGGAAACCCTCAAGGGGAAGAAAACCTAGCAAAACTTCTTTAATATAGATTCAATAACCAAGTATAGTACCAGAATAACTCTCTCTCTGCGAGAGACAAACTACCATGATGCTAGACCAAAAAATAACCAAAGAACCATAACCAATCCAATGCCAAGACAATAAACCAAACACTAGAGAATATCCTCTCCCAAGCAATGCGCCTCTCTCTCTTCCTTCTTCCGGCAACTGGTAACTGCAACTTCCTTCAATACTTGCGCACTAGATGAGTGAGCTGAGTGAGTGAACAAATGAGGCACTGGCTTCCTTTATTTATACAAACTGGCAAGCGCTAAAAGGAGGTGTCTCTTCACTGGCAGGGCCGACTTTTCTTTCTGGGTAGTTAGAACCGCTTTAAACTTGCCTGGGGGCCGACTTCTTAATTTGCATATTACATTTAGGATTTGACCAATCCGCAAAAGGGGATAAGAATATTCTTTGCAGTTACACAATATTTCAACACATGGAAGCCCAAGCTAGACTTGTTCTCCCAAAACTGCCCACCAACTAGGTCCTGCAAAGACAAATGAGCATGCCCTCCAAGGATCTCAAGTCATAGCATCATGATAAGTGAATCCAATCAATAAATAAGCCATCTAAGCATGTGCATCTAAGAGCACTATATCAAACAATTAACAGCTCAAAGACACTATGCGACTTGTCAAACTTGAATATGGGAGGGTTGACGAGGTGTCCTATTGGGTAGATCTTCCCTAGGTCAAGGAGAGTTTCCAAGAGATCCCTCTCTATGCCATGTAAAGCAGATGAAGTGGTTGGGGTCAAGACTCAATGGGCATAGGGCTCATGACAAACAAGGGGTCGTAGTGTCTCATTCATAGGTGCCTTTGTAGAGGGTGTGTGGTAGCTATGTCCGCAATGCACTTTTTCCAAGCCCATCGATTGCCTTTTATCTTTCTTTCTTTATTTTCTTTCAATATAGCATAAGGAGAGGTTGAAGGTCACTACCCTGGCGTGGTGATGGGGCCTTGGGGCCATGAAGATCACATGCTGGATGATGTCAGGTGAAGTCATACAACCAGTGTAACCATTTGATCATCTCATCAAAGTATCTCCCCCTGTGCTTAATCATATAAATCAACAAAGATAAGTCAAGCACATAATAATCATGAGTATAAACACACATATAATCGATCATAAAATAAAACTCATGAAGATGGGTGGGAGGGAGGAAATCCTGCTGGAAAGAGAAAACATCATCCTGATCATCCTGCCTAAAAGTGTAGCCACAAGACTGATCAATCCATATATGAAGGGGGCTACTATATATAGACGACGACTTGTCTTCATCTTCACTTAGAAGAGCATTGGTCCCTGAGGGTTGAAAAATGACAAAAGATCCAAAGAAAACCCTACGATTTCTCAAACAAGAGGAAATGGGTAAGGCACATCCTTAGAGAAAAACTCCTTTGTTGGACTCGTGAAACGTCTTTTTTTTGTCTGCAAATTCCTGCCCAAAGTCTGAACATGCTTTGGGCAAGCCACAACCTGGTGTCTATCATAATCTGAGTATGGTGGTTGAAAATTATCCTGAAAATGCTGCATCAGGTCATCCTCGAATGGATGGAACAAATTTGTAACCATATCATTGGGTTGGCACATATATGGACCATCGGACTGTAAAAAGAAATCCTCTGAAGAAATGCTTTCTGTATCCTTTATCTGAGATGTGCCTTCAATGTCGTAGATAGGATCTCTGTCAAAAATAAAACAACCCAAATCCCATCTACATCTCCCAATCTGTATGAAATCATCAATGTGATCGTCAACTGTATCTGCGGGGTGTTCCATGATTTCATCTGTATCATAGAAGCTGATTACTTCTTCACAAGACTGGATAACTTCATCTTCTTCGAAGGGGACAGTAGAGGACGATGTCTCTTTCAGGCTTTCTGAAAGAAAAACTTCATCGAGGTCCTTTTGGCAGTTTTCTTCATTTCCACAGTCATGGAACAAAGCATCATCAAAGTTCTCAAAAGGATTATAACTCATCATGTTCTCTTCTTGATGAGCAGGGGGAGCAGAGGTCTGGATATCCTCATCAAGTGGAAGAGCAGATACTTCATCTTCATCATATGTCTCATCCATATCTTCTTCATCAAGTTCTTCTTCAAGCTTTTCTTCATAAATGGTCTCATCATCGATCGGAAAACCTTCTCGGTGAAGAGTGTGTTTGAGCTCTTGGAAAGCATCTTGCAAACTTTGAGTAGCTGGCCGATATTGCCTGATAAATTCTTCAATGAGCTTTGTAGAAGAAGGGATACTCTTTGGATCACCTGAGTGTGCAAGCCAATCCTTTTGACTTGATTCTAGTGAAGACACGAAAATTTTCATCAGCACATCTTCATGTAGCACATTTAAGCTTGATGCATACTTCATATAATTCATGACATGGGTGACTGCTAAAGCTGGATCACCGTCAAATTTGGGGCAACTTGCTCTCCATTCTGTTGGACAATGATTTGGATAGCCAGGGACATTCTGAACATCAATAGAAGGATACACATTATGGAATGCCCATGGCATGTCCCGTGAGGCCATGGTTCCATTACTAAGGGTAATACCTCAATGGAGTTGCCAGATGAGCTCAAGGCTCATTAAGGGATGAAAAGGGAAAAAAGGGAAAAGTGGGTTCGTGGAAGGTGGAGATGCCAGATGAACTTCAAGGTGAGCTCATCAAGGAAAAGCGAAAGGGAACGTCCCTTAGGTGGAGTCGTCAGGCAAGCTAAGGGAAAGGCTTTGGGATAGATTACCAAAGTGTCATTACGGTACGAAGAGGATTCAAAGTCTTCCCCGGCAGCGGCGCCAAAATGTTATAGCGCAAGTTGTAGGTTGGGCAAAACCCGACCCAACCAAGAGGCAAGATTTACATCTGGGGAATCTTACAGCCAATGTCACCTCGATGTAGGTTCCGCACTTCAAGGGTGACTAGGTCACTCTAGGGAGGCGATCCCGGTGACCCTAGGGGGATTGAGATGGAGGTAGAGGGAAATGGAAGTGAAGCCCCTAGAGGTCAATTCTAAGTGGAATAAAAGGTAGGGAGATATTCCTTGTAAGTCAAGTAATTGCTGCTCCACATGTATAGTACTTCTTCGGATGATTGTACCTGCCTGAAACACAAGAAAAGACACTTTGCAATGATAGATGTTAGTTGGATCAGCAAGTTAAGCTTGCTGTCCCTAATTTGCAGTAGTAGATATCAGTTTATATCAACAAATAAAACATCTAAAATCAACATATAAAGATCTAGACTAGTTAGGTAAATCAACATCAAACTTAACAATGAAACATAGGATGAAAAATGGCACTTAAGAAGCTAGATAAGATGGCTGTTATAACATGTGTTTTTTGCACAAAATTGCAGCCTTATGGCTGTAGCATTCAGTGGCAAGCAACAGCAAAATGAACCATGAAAAGTTGCTAAGAACTAGTTTAAAAGATGCGCCCTAGTTAGTAGAGTAAATGAACAAAGTTAGAGAGCTAGTCTAGGGTTAGTTTAGGAGATATGAGAGTGTTAGTAGCTAGGGTTATGCAGTCCTAATGGCTGTAGGTTAAATTTTATAACAACAATTAGAGTATTGGGAGAGAGGGGACGCCCTAGTGGGTGAAGACTCCTCTCAATGAGGCAAATCAACTTCAAGCAAGAAAACTTTCAAAAGGTAAAAAATTACGTTTCTCAAGGCAACGATTTTATATCTCCAATGCAAAAAAGTAGTATGACTAGTGCCTTTACTATTGGGTTAATGGAGTCAAAGGAGCTTAGAGAAGCTACCTCCTTGGGGGTGTAAGCCCTTTTACTTCCTAGGGCAAGTTTCTCTAGGCTAGGGTTTAGGCTAAGAGGGTGTATGCCCTTATACTTCTCTTAGCAAACCCTTGTCAAAGCAATAAGATGAAGCATAAAGCGATGAAGACTAAGGTGGGGGTGTATGCCCTTATACTTCCCACTTTGTTCCTAGCACAATAACCTTGACTTGAAACAAATGATAGCAAGAAAGTAAAAACCATACCAATTCAAGGAAAAATGCCAAGATAATCCACCAAAATAGCAATAAAATAGCCTTCCAAGGCTAGCGCATCACTTCTTCCATGAACCATTCATAAGTATAGCCATACACAAGTGCACAAGAGATAGAAAGAGCCAAGAGGGCCGAAAATTTCAGACCAAGTCTTTCACAAGAGGGATAGTTATGTTTAAAATGAGATCTTATGATCTCTATTTATCCTAAATGTAGCTAACATAGTTTGTCCACAAAATAAGGAGTAAACCACAAGATTAGGGGTCAACAACCCTAATCTTGCCCCCTTAACAAAATAATATTAAACAATTCACTTAAAATTTCGCTTTTTGCACAAATAAAACCCTAATTTAGGACGACGTCACCCCTTTAGGGTACATTATGCCACTTTGAGGAAGTCGTTGGTGTTGGAGAAACATGGGTAGGCCTCCAAAGGCCACATGTCAAGCATCTCAACACTCTCATCATGGTGGAGACCTTTCTCCTCCTCAAACGACCATGCGTCATAAGAGTGACATCTCACCACCATGCCCTAGCCCCAAAAGCACTTTTTGCCCCTCTTGGGCAAATAGTTTGGCAAGTGAGGGATGGGCTAAGTCGTCCAAGTCATCATCAAGGCCTTCCAAGTCTGATCTCTCTCATCCGACATGCAGGCCCCTGACATCCAACCTGTGGGCTTGTAGCCCCATGGAAGCCCAAGCTAGGCTTGCTCTCCCAAAACTGTCCACCAACTAGGTCCTGCAAAGACAAATGAGCATGACCCCCAAGGATCTCAAGTGATAACATCATGATAAGTGAATCCTATCAATAAATAAGCCATCTAAGCATGTGCATCAAAGATCACTATATCAAACAATTAACAACTCATAGACACTATGCGACTTGTCAAGCTTGAATATGGGAGGGTTGATGAGGTGTCCTGTTGGGTAGATCTTTCCCTAGGTCAAGGAGAGTTTCCAAGAGATCCCTCTCTAAGCCATCTAAAGTGGATGAAGTGGTTGGGGTCAAGACTCAATGGGCATAGGGCTCATGACATACAAGGGGTCGCAGTGTCTCATTCATCGGTGCCTTTCTAGAGGGTGTGTGGTACCTTTATCTGCAATGCACTTTTTCCAAGCTCATCAATTTCCTTTTATCTTTCTTTCTTTATTTTCTTTCAATATAGCATAAGGAGAGGTTGAAGGTCACTGCCCTGGCGTGTTGGCCAGGTGATGGCAATGTCACCCACAAACACCTAATGGAAATGAGAAGGTTGGCTCGTGATGAGACCCCCTTTCTCTCAGCCATGCAACTGAGAGCCATTGCCCTGGTTTGGTGACCAGATGATTACAATGTCATACCACTAGATATCCATGGATGTGATAGGTTGGCTCGTGATGAGACCTCGTGTCCTTCAACTAACCTTTCAAGCATTCTTTATTCTATTGTGGGTCCCCTTTACTCAAAGATAAGCGTTTCATTGCTTCCTTGGGTGATCCTTGGGCGAAGCATTTGAAAGTTTTATATAAGGCTTTTATCTTTTACCCAACACCCCTCTGGGCCTTCAACCCCTTCTTCCCATAGAGTAAGGGACAACCCCTTCTTGGGTCAATATACCCTAAAATGACAAGAGATAAGGAAATGGAGGGGAATAATGATGGAAAGTGGTAAGTATTGTCGAGAACGGTACGGTGGCTCATCAAGGGAGTTCCCAATAGCAAACCCATCCCCAAGAAAGACCAGTTAGTAGGGTACAATGTCAACCACCAAGGTGAAGCAGGAGAGAAGGCATAATGTCCAAGCATATATCATGAAATCTAGAGCAATCTAAGATACAACATAATCAAATGGCTTGAATATTGAAATGATGCTCACCATAATACTGACTTGTACCTCATGGAGCAAGGCTCACTGCCATCCGGAAGCCAACTGATGTGGTGGATGCCATGTGCAAAACTGTGACCATCTTGTAGAAATTTAATGATAGTATCAACAAGTACTAAAATCTGTCATACTCTTAACAACCTAGAGATAACTGTCTTTTATGAATTCTGAAATGTCTAAAACCACATTCATAAATTACCATAAGCAAAAATACACATTGCTAAGCAATTTTGCAGCGAAATAAACACAATGAACAACAACCATTCAACTCAGAAAAACTCAGAAATTTAGGCAATGCCAGATTAAACCCTAATGGGGGGAAACCCAAAGAGAGAGAGATTTTATTAGCTTCAGGAAAGATATATCAGCAACAACAATGCATTTACAGCCAAGAGAAATAACTTACAACACCTAACAGTCCCAAAATTTTGCCTCGATTTTCGTGCCCATAAAGTCTGTACTGCTGTACGGATTTTTCCTCTTACAACACCTCGAAATATGTGCCAAATAATTGTTGTACGGACAACAATATAACTGCAATCTTCACCAATAGAAAATGTTGAAAAAGTTGCCTCGAAATGCGTGCAACAAGCTGCCTCGAAATCCATGCCCTCCCAACCTGTTGTACGGACTGTACGGATCCGTACAATACGACCTTTCTAACAGCAGAAAATTTACAACACTCTCACACTAAAAAAACTCCCTTGAGTTTTGTGCCCAATCTCTCTTGGGAAATGCACCCTCCTTGCTGCCCTCTTTTCTCTCTCAAGCTCTCTCGGAAAATCTCTCTCAAACCCTTTCCAATGTGTCTTG
The DNA here is from genome assembly GCA_010110895.2 of Picea sitchensis. Classification (NCBI taxonomy): domain Eukaryota; kingdom Viridiplantae; phylum Streptophyta; class Pinopsida; order Pinales; family Pinaceae; genus Picea; species Picea sitchensis. The sequence goes on along the minus strand of SNQJ01S0047482.1, from coordinate 74,108 downwards.
CACACTACCCAATGCATTCTCTTATAATCTGAAAGTGACCCTTCACCTTTTCCAACCCTAGATCTAATGGCCAAGATCTAATCTTTCCTTTACAAGATCAAGGGTCATGATTCATTCCCTCCAAAAGAAATCACTTTAAAATATTAAAGTACATTTCCACTTTATAACATAAGTGCACTTTATGAGATAAAGTCACTTTAATATTAGAAGGTACACTTTATTAAAAAAGGTCACTTTAATAAAAGAACCACTTTATCACAACTTTATAAAAACCCATTACAAAGTTAAGTGTCTAGTAGTGTAGGTACAAGGTAACTTCCGCATACAAGACACACATGCAGAGTACCTCTCGAGCTAAAAAGCTAACACTCCCTCTCAACGAGGGATGTACTCGTTGCCATTTCCATCATCTGGTCCCATCAAACTGTGCCGAGTAGGATCTCTCTCTGAACCTGGAGCCATCCTCAACACTTGCACAAAACTCGAACTAGAAGATCTTTTTTTGACAACTACTCTGAACCCTGAGCTCCTAGGAGAATCCACTCCACCCTGAGCATCGATTCGATCACACCAACTGAGCCTCCTGCCGGTGCTCAGAAGAGACTCCCTCTCTTCTCTCGGAATGCAAGACTAAATCCTTGGGCCCACCGCAGTCTCAGGAGCCTCCTGCTCCTCATCCGACTCTGAATCATATCCTGAAGGTTGTCCTCGCAACATATACAACTTGTCCACCCGATCACCAATCAACTGTGGTTCCACTGGGTCCACTCCCTCCCTGTAGATAAATACATATCTCCTCTTGAACAATGTACAATATCCATCATTCTCCAAGGCTGAGACTGAGAGCAAGTTAACCCTCAACCCTGGAACAAAGAGAACTCCATCAAGCTCCAGGAATCCTCCATACTCGAGTAAGAATCTAACCCTTCCAACTCCACATACAACTCGCGCGGTACCTCCTTCACTCTCCACTAGTCGGTCAGGACCTGTCTCTGTGATAATAAGGAATACTCACCAGATTCCCGTCATGTGACAAGAGGCTCCACTGTCAACAATCCATCTGATATCACTCGCAAATCCTCCACTACTGACACTGGATACTAGAGTAACCAAAGAAAAATCCCTGTCATACTTGGAAGCAAAGTCCTCCATGGCTGTTGTAGCAGCTGTCTCAGGCCCCTCCTATTCCTTCTTCTTCTTCTTCCTCTCAGGAAAATGAGAAGCAAGGTGCCCCAACTGGTTACAACAATAACATCTGACGTTACTCAAGTCCCTTCCAAAACTTCCTTTCTTCTTGCTCTTTGCAGCAAGAGCAACATTCTCATCAATTCCATCTGTCTTCTATCCATGGCTCTGAGATCCTTCCCGGATCTCCTCCTCAGTGAAATCGTCCCACAGTCTGCTCCAATATGGAAGATGCTCACGACCCACCACACACTTCACGAAGACTTCCCATTCCTTGGTGAATCCTTTCAAGGCTACCCTCATCAACTCTGAATCCGATATGACCTCCCCAACTTTGAATCCGATATGATCTCCCCAACTGCAGCCGGCTCATCTTTCACTTGAGCTACCTGGGTAAGATAAGAAGACACGCTCTCCCCCTTACCCATCTTGGTATCATGCAGCTTATCCTTCAAGGCCATCTTTCGGTTTTCATTCTTCGCCTCAAATAAGTTCTTAAGTGCATCCCACATCTCTTGGGTTGTCTACTTCTCAGCGAAGTGTGGGATAAGGTGGTCCTTCACCCCATCCACAATAATCCTCAGAGCTTTGGCCTCCTTTACCTCATGCAAATCCAAAGCAACAGGATCTGCTGTGGGAGCCACAACAACAAAACTGACATAGTTCCAAATCTTGTTCTCCTTGAGAATAACTGACATCCGGACCTTCCACTGCAAATAGTTGGAAATGCCATCCAACCGATCCTCAAATCTAATGCATGCAGCCATATTCCTTGTCACTGTTCAAAGGAAAACAAACAACAGATTTCCCCCTTCAACCCTTGCCCAAAAATCTCACTATTCACTGTCACTCAGAGCCCTTGCTTTGATACCATGTAGAAATTTAATAACAAAATCAGCAAGTACTAAAATCTGTCATACACTTAGCAACCTAGAGATAATTGTCTTCTATGAACTCTGAAATGTCTAAACCCACATTCAGAAATTACCATACGCAGAAATACACATTGCTAAGCAATTTTGCAGCGGAATAAACACAATGAACAACAACCATTCAACTCAGAAAAACTCAGAAATTTAGGCAATGCCAAGGAAAACCCCAATGTGGGGAAACCCAAAGAGAGAGAGAAAGATATATCAGCTTCAGGAAAGATATATCAGCAGCAACAATGTATTTACAGCCAAGAGAAATAACTTACAACACCCAACAGTCCCAAATTTCTGCCTCGATTTCTGTGCCCAGAAAATCCGTACTGTTGTATGGATTTGCCCTCTTATAGAACCTCGAAATCTGTGCCAAATAACTGCTGTACAGACAGCAACAAAACTGCCCTCTTCACCAACAGAAAACGCCGAAAAAGCTGCCTCGAAATGCATGCAGCAAGCTGCCTCGAAATCCATGCCCTCCCAGCCTGTTGTACGGACTGTACGGATCCGTACAGTACGGCCTCTCTAACAACAAAAAATTTACAGCACTCTCACACAGAAAAAACTCCCTTGGGATTTGTGGCCAATCTCTCTTGGGAAATGTGCCCTCCTTGCTGTCCTCTTTTCTCTCTCAAGCTCTCTTAGAAAATCTCTCTCAAACCCTTTCCAATGTGTCTTGCACACTACCCAATGCATTCTCTTATAATCTGAAAGTGACCCTTCACCTTCTCCAACCCTAGATCTAATGGCCAAGATCTAATCTTTCCTTTACAAGATTGAGGGTCATGATTCATTCCCTCCAAAATAAATCACTTTAAAATATTAAAGTACATTTTCACTTTATGAGATAAAGTCACTTTAATATAAGAAGGTACACTTTATTAAAAAACGTCACTTTAATAAAAGAATCACTTTATCACAACTTTATAAAAACCCATTACAAAGTCAAGTGTCTAGTAGTGTAGGTACAAGGTAACTTCCGCATACAAGACACACATGCAAAATACCTCCTGAGCTAAAAAGTTAACACATCTGTGGTGGTGAGTGGGTTTTCTTTCTGTGCAAACGGTACTGCTGGCCATGTAGTCTCTCGACACTCCATATCTGCAGCCTGAGGGCCTCAAGACATAATCTCCTTAGTTATCTGCAAAATGGGGATAACAGGGTTGAGGATCATTACTTAGTGCTTCTCCAGGGCACAATGAATTGGTGAGCTGTTTTGTTTAGAGATAGATGCGCTCTTGTTCGTGATGCTTTTTCCGGCTTTTAGCATTACATGTAGATAGTGGTGTTGTTTGTTTTATGGAAAAGCTTAGGTCTAAAGGAGTAGGAGGTTAGCACTTTGTCTGCTTTCAGTTTGATGTGGAAGGATGAAGTTCATCCCTGGTTTTTGGAAAAAGGAGCTTTGTTGATCAAGGATGTCCAATCTTTGGATCTCACCGAATATTCTGCATTTATTTCTGCTTTAGTAGCTCTTAGGAAGAGGTTATGAGGTCCATTGTATAGTCCCTTCTGCTTTTTTGCTTTTCTGATTGTAAATATATTTCTGTAAATATAAGACATACTTTTCAAAATAATTTTTTTTTCTTTATACCATAATTATTCTGGTCTAGGTATATATACATTGATATTATTCATTTTGTTAACTTTGAGTTAAGCCATGTAGTTGGATTAGATTGGAGGTGCCTTATGGGCTTTGTTGCTTTGTGATAAATGTTGCAATGCCCCATTCTCATCTTGCATTTTCTGGGTCACTTAGGACAATACTATAATTTCTTTCCTTTTCTTTCCTCATAATCTTTGAGTTCTGAAGATTGCTTGATTTTTTCCATGTCATTAGTTAGCACTGAATTAAAATAAACTCTTTAGACTACATTTATTTATGACGTTATGATTTTTAATATTTTTGAAATTGTGAGCTAAAATTCCATGATGTAAATTCTATTTGTAATACATGTCAGGAATCTTCCACATACTCGTAACCTTTCCAGGAGCTCTAATCCAATGTGCTACCAGGAGTCCCAAATGTATTTATCACCTGAAGGAGCAGCTCTTGCAGAAGAAAGCTTCTCAATGTATTGTAAGCCCCTTGAGCTGTACAACATCCTTCAGCACCGAGCTTCAAAACATGTAATCTAGCTGTTTCATCATTCAATATGGTTTTCTACTTTATTGTCAAGTATTTTGTAAAGATTATATATTCTAAGTTAGGATGATCTTTACTCTTAACCCTTTATACCCACAACTACTGATCACAATATCATCTCTAACCTATTCCTTTTTTATATTTTGAATTAATGAGTGATGAGTTTACATGGGAAAGTCAAATTTTATTAATATTTATTATAAGTTTTCATATTTTGCAGCCTTTATTTCTTCAAAGAAGTTTAAGTTACAAAATACAAGCAAAGCGACAAAGGCGGTATGTTCATGTATCTTACAAATAGCTTCATCACTTTCCAAAGCATTTTTGAAATAGAAATAGAAATACAAGCAAAGGCACATCTTTTCCTTTTTAATTACTAATCTTTTTGACATTGCACAAACTTGTATTTTTTTGTTATATCAAGGACCAGAGTGATGATGTTTAAGCTATTATCTAATGTCATTCATGATGGAGGTATATACATTTTAGATGGTTTATAATAGCCCCAATTCTTAACTTAACAATACCTAAAATTAAATTTGAATTCTGCTATTGGTTGATACATAGTGGTGAAGTTCTAGACATGTAATTAGAGATATGAATGTCAACTTACTAGAGACCATTTATCACCTTCTATGATTAAATAATGATAGATCATGCATTTCTGTCCATCATCAGGGACAATTCAACCTTTATTTTTTTGTTGTAAGCAAGTATTCTATAAGTTACCTTTCATAAAAAATTGTTACAAAATGACCATTGTTTGCTGGAGCGAGAGTCGCCATGACTGGAAACCAGCTCCGCTCCAATTGAGTTTTCAAGACTACACTTCCTATGAGACCTAAACATATACAGAGCCGAGTGGCTTCAATGACATAGAGACTATTTGACATTGCTAGATACATAAAAAAACAAGACCGGTAAACGTAATCTAGCCTCAAGACTGATAGCAATTATGTCCAGGAGGACCATATACAAACTAAAATAGCCAGTACAAAAGAAGCTGAACCTGATGTCCTTCAAACGTGGCTTCATTTTTGTCTAGGAGGAAGGAGGATGGGCTTCGTCGCTCCAGCTATCGCAGGAGATGGCAGGGCATCTCGATTAGTGTTGAAGTTCGTCGCCAGAGCAAGACGGTGTGCTAGAAGCTCGAGGAGAAATTTGATGTCGAAGACCTCGCTGTGAAGCTCGAAAACCAATTGTTGAAGAGTGGATAAGGTGTCAAAGATGCGCTGAGAGTCCTCCGCGTTGGCTGCGTTCAACTTTTCTGTGGATGGTGCTTCACTGGGTGTCTTGAGGATTGAGCGTCATGACTGTTCCTGGAAGGATTGCTAGGGGAGCTTGGAGGTGGGCTCTTCGAAGAAGTCCAACCAGGGAAAGATTTCGGGGCATAACCCAAAGAGCGCCTTTGCCTATCAAACCATTCAATCTTACAACCCCAACCAATCGAGGTGTGTCCGCTATCCCGTTGGTGATCCTTGTTCAAGTTGCATGAAGGAGATCTGGAGTGCTTCCCATGAGAATTCGACTTATCACTGCCCACGACCGAAGAGAGAGGTCGTCCTACTGGAATGTAAGCTCCCCTTCCTCGCTTAGAGCAACCTCGTTGTCACGACATACTGAACGCAAGCCTGATGGACTCCCTATAATGAAATGCCCAGACCTGTTGTTTTCTTCTTTTGTGATGGTGAATCAAGTAGAAACCATAAAAAAAATAGCGCTGCCCTCGATCCCTTAGCTTCCTTAGTTTATATCTCCACGCTTGTGTGATGGCTGTTAATGGCTCATTAAACACCAAGTACTAGCAGTTAAGAATGCCAACCTCCGCTGTGCAGACTTGCAACATTCCCCTGGAGCTAAATATTGCCGAGTACGAAATACCTTGGATGATTAGATGCTGCAACCTCTGAAAACTTCCACATGCATCGTTGGTGTGAGGTTCGGTGAGTTGGGTGTCAAGGGTATTCAATGCCTAGTGGATTATCATGTGCGCTATGCGTTGTATGGCACCCCATCTTGGGGAATTCAACCTTTATTTTTACAAAGATGGTTAATTTACATTAATTTAAAAAACGTTGCAGCTTTACCTTTATAGCCAAGAGTACATACCACTGAATTTTGAGCTACATAGATGCAGGAAAATACATAGATAGGATTCTTGCCCTCAAAATCCAAAACAAAGAACTTAACAGACTTAGAAAACTAAAATTTGCAGGTGTACACCTTCACGTATTGGCCCAGGTAAAACATTGGAAATAGACAATTTGCAATAGTTGCTTGAGTTTCGTACAGGTCTTCCATCAACATGGTCACATCACATCATTCACCCGATACACAAATTGGACCCCAGTTCAGATCCCAACAACTATAGTGTTAGATTAAACTTGATTCGGTGAAAGAGTCAAAGTTGTTGGGTCAACAATGGTGGTTTCGGGCACATGGTTTTGGTAGCCCGTGGATTACATGTAATGAAAGCCTTTAAAAGGTCGTTGATATTCCATTGTCATACGCTGAGAGTTGAGTGGTGAAGGCTCACTTGGAAGACTTTGGTCAAGGGACTAATAGATCTATTAGCTGGTTTTTCCCGGTTTAGGTTTTCCACGATAAATATCGCGCATGATTTATGTGTTTTGTTGTTGTTGGTTTATTATTTTATCTCACATGCTTTGCTTATTCCTTTCATATAGGGCGATCATGGTGGGCTACATGTTCTCAAAGCTCTATGCCGCGATTCTCCATATGAATCTCTCTAGTGAGCTTGAGTAGAGATCCCTTAGAGCTAGGGGACAGGTAGGATTCCGACCTGCTCATCATACCATTGATCACATATTTACCCTCCGGGCAATCATTGAGGAAGCATGGCATCGTTCTTCAAAAGTCTATTGTTGCTTTGTAGATTTTCAGAACGCTTTTGACTCCATCCTGCAAGAAGCCTTGTTCCAGTGGCTCAAAGACATTGGCATTTCCTAGACCCTACTGACTGCCATCATGTGCTTATATGAGTCGATCCTTAGTCATCTCTGCAAAGTTCATGGGATGTTCGACTTCATCAGGAGGACCATTTGGGTTAAAGAAGGTTGCCCCCTGTTCCCCACCTTGTTTGGGATTTACATTGATGAGTTGGATGCCTTTCTTCTTGAGCATATCCAAGATAGCGATGGGTGCCTCCTCCACCAGGTTTTGATATCCATCTTGCTCTTTGCTGATGACGTGGTCCTCCTAACATCATCTCCAGAGGGGTTACATAGACAATTGGGTGCCTTTGCTCTCTTCTACGATCTTTGACAGTTAACGGTCAACTTAGGTAAAACCAAGGTTATGATCTTCAACGGGTTGAAAAAGACCTCGTACCTTCATTTATTCTTTAGAGGGGAGGAGATTGAGATCACCAGTACCTACACATACTTGGGGGTGGAATTCTTTGGACCCTGCTTCATTCTGCGACCGACCCTCAAACCTTAGATCAACAAGGGTTACGGATCCTTAGCCCTTCTCGAGAGAAAATATTTCCGACACCATTTTTAGGACATCTCATCCAAGATGTCCCTCATGGACTCCATTATCCGACACACTGTTCTCTATGGCTTAGAGATTTGGGGCCCCTTTTTACTTGAGTCTGATTGGGCCTCAACTGAGAGAGTCTAGATTCTTCTCCTCGGGCGCATCATTAGATGCAAGCAGATAGTCTCTCAACACATCATCCTAGCAGAGTTTGGGGTTCGACCCTTTCCACTTGAGACAATGTTCAGACTGGTCTCTTTTCTGCATCGTGTCTGGAGCTTCGCTGACTCAGTGAAGGGGTCAGACTGCTATTAGTACTTGGCCTATTATTCTTTAGAGGCCATTGCCCTCTCTAGCCCTTTGGGTCGGGCTCGAGGTTGGTTTGCAGGGGTCTCATATCTTTTAGAGTCTGCGGGCATTCAGATAGATTGTCTCCCTTCATTTAGATATTCCTTAGACGCACTTGGCCACCTCCTACCTACTAGAAAGGAGTTGAACATGATTATCAGGGATGACATTTACAGGCAGTTTATCCAGATCACTTTGGTTAACCCTCCGGGTGAGTTATGTCCAAAGATGGCTTTCCACGTTGAGCACTTCTTGGAGCTTAGAGACGAGATCATTATTCGACCACAATATACACTCTACCATTGGGTGCACGCTCTTTGCATTCCCCTAGGCTAGTTCAGAGCAGGTTCTCATAGACTTTGTGTAGATACCGATCACTAGATCGATCTATCTGACATGATTTGCCAGCTATGCCATCTACAGGAGGTCGAGACTGAGGAGTACTTCATCTTCCGCTGTCCCATTTACTATGAGATTAGGGGGAGGTTCCATTGCCTATTCAGGGGGACTTAGATCCTCATTGGCTTCTTTAGATATTCCGACTAGGGATGCTTGGCCTTATACATTTTGGAGGCCCTCAGGCTCCAAGCCCATTTTCTTCAGCATTCTACTAGATCAGACTCTATCCAACGAATCACTTCCTTCTTCATGGTGCTACCCTTAGGAAGGGCCACTAAGAGAGAGACCGATATCGACACAACTCTGGACTCCAAATCAATGTAGACTCATGGGACCTTCCTCTGTTCCATGAGATTTTAGCGACATGACCAGATCAAATCCTCCCTAGGAGATTGTTAGGATCCGATCCTAACCCTTCTTCGTGGATCATTAATTAGTAGGATATGTTTTCTATGTAATAAAGGCCGACATTAGTTAATAAGGCCTAATAAATAAAGGAGAATAAGTCAATGTAAGAAGACCTAATAGAAGCTTTCACTTCTAGAAAGATCTTCCTCTAGAAGTTTCCTTAGAAGGTAGAATTAGTATAAATAAAGTAGGAGGTATTGGATATTTTTGTCTTGGAGATTATTGTAATAGAGCTTTGCTCTGTTGGAGGTTGCCCCCTCGAAGAGGCAAGTGAACATTGCTATCTTTAATAAAGGTGCTCTTTCCGGTGCTATTCTGGTATTGATCTACCTATAATCTTGTTTTTCCATTACTGCTTGCTAAATATTTCTGTTCCGCATATTATTATTCATTTGGTATATTGCAAAGATGGTTGAGATCCCCCAAGCCTCAACGACAAACTACCTCATACAGACAATAGTGCAGTGGACGATCCAGACATCCCACCGATTCGCCCTCTGTACATCATACTATAGCGAGATTTCTTCATTCGGCCTCAGATGTTAGGAGAGATGGGTCTATTCCATGACTGACCTACCTCATCACTTTTGGTTCTTTTTATTCCTAGAGCTCCTCGTCCTATACATCTCCACTATAGAGTGAGTTTCTGGGCTTGGAGTCGAGGGTTGTTCATGCTTTAGCTTAGATCTCACTCTCTAGTCTACCTTACTCTACTTTACTTTTTGCATCTTGCCTTTTATAGGAGACCTTTTGGTACTCCTTTGTAATGACATCATTGTACTCAACAGTCCCTTTGACCTACTTTTGTGGTCATCAATTGGACATTAATAAAATTATCTTATCTTATCTTATCTACTTGGCTGTTTGCTTCTTCATCTATATGAGAAGAGGTTGGATGATTGTGCTCCAGTGGATTTGGTAGAAGAGAATGCAGGGCTCCATAGAGGGGGGGATAAAACAATTTCTTCCCTTGGTGTTCTTGAGTGATCCAAGTAGTACCATAATGCTCTTGAACCCTCATTTTGCCTTCCTGTCAGTAATAGAATTGCAGTGGCATTTGACATTGAAGATGATACTGACGGGAAGTTCTTGCTAAATTTCTGAACCCAATGAAGGAAAAATGCAAGGAAGGGGGAAGATGGCTTCGTTTTCCACCAAAGAGATTGGATGATCGCTTTAGACTCTCCACCAATTGTAACGTCTTCATGAGTTATTGTCTTGAGAAACCTTACTCCTTGATCAAGGCTTCAGATTCATTATTTGTTGCTTTGCTGGTGCCCCATGCAAATGTCAGTTTCTGCTTTTGCTTTGGAGTTGAAGATGACTCATGCACCTGCTTCCCATGGATTTCCTTTTGATGCACTGTAAAAAAGAGAATGTGATGCTACTCAAATTTGATCTATTCTTCAATTTGGTCGAAACCAATCCTCAGTTACCTATTAGATTCATAGGATGGGTGAGTGCACCTAGAGGGGCCAAGATTCTAGAATCAACTTGCCAACTGGATCTGTCTTTGACCACAGATTGGCTCTAAGTTTCAACTGTTATGTAAAGGTTTTGCTGCTGTTTTGGGACAGCCAACATTTCAGGAACTTCTTGCTGATTTGTTATGGTTGTACTTGCAATTTTAGGTGCTCTAGTAGTTAGTTTTAGTAACCAAGAGTTAGCACATGCATACCAAAATATATAGAACACACCTAGAGATCTTTACAGCTGAAAACAAGCAGATCTAAAAGACTAACACACATCATTTTGTACACAGGTATTTTTGGTCAACATGACCCTGGATAAACCCCCCCCGGGGAAAACCAGTTTGGGATATATGTCTATATATGAGGAGAATAGATGGTGGAATACAACAAATACAAAATATAGATGAACCTGATACAATAGCAGCTTGATCCAAGCTGAAATACAAGTCCAAATGAACCAGGTGCGCCCTAGGAAGGTGTGCCCCTCATAAATGCTCTCAAATCCACCAAATCTGCTGCAGATGCAAACTGTGAGCTCTGAATAGAAAATCCCTCCACAGTAATCAAGCACTGGTGTGTGGCCTCCCTCTGAAACTGATCCCACTGCAATCTGACAGGTGTAAGACCTCCCCACTGTTGATGCCCCCTCCTCAACAAGTGCGCCCTCCTCAACACTCGGATCTCCTCAGTAAACAAACAAGGCTCCAAGCTAGATGCCTCTCTCCATGAAAGTATGCGCCCAAGCTAGCCTCACCTCATGCAACAAACCTCATCTCCAAGCTCTCTCTCAATCTCTCCAAGTGAGCAAATGAGTGAATGAGCTCTCCTTTGCCCTATGCACCCCTAGTCGGCCCTGTTTTATAGGTTAGTTAGGTCAAGAGTCATGTCTCTTCAAGAGACATTGTTGTGTATAAATAGATGTAGGTTCCTCTCATTTGGACACACACTCACACACTTCTTTTGTGCATCTTGGAGAGCATAAGAAGGTCTAGCGCACAAGTCTTGGAGACTGGTTCTTTTGGTGTTTTGGTCTTGGTCTTTCTTGGAGAGTTATAGCGCATCATTGTACTAGTTGAAGGAATCTATATTGAAGATTTTGGTTGCTGGTTTTTCTCCCCCCACGAGGGTTTCCCAGGATAATCTGTGTTCTATTGTATTTGTGATTGTCCATCTTTCAGTGATCCTACTACAATTGCTATTGGATTAAGTAATTGCAATTGTGTAACTAGAAAATTTAAAATTCCAACATTGGAGACCATTCGTCAAGGAGCAAATCCAAGGAGCAACCCATCTTCTTTTAAAATTTCTAGTATTGGGGACGATAGTCCTTTGACTCCAAACCCAATCAACTAGAATCTGTCCAAGGGCCGATCTTGAACTCGCGGGGTTAGAATCTCTCAAACCTAGAACCATCTAAAAGGTAAAAAGGTATAGTTATCTCTCAATTTCTTCAACCAATTATTTCTAAATTAAATCATTCATCTTATTATAAATACGAAAAAAGTCATACCTTAGCTTAGTGCTTCAGTTTTATATCTTGTAAGCTAGTAGAACTTGGGGATTTTTCCACTTGGGAATTTCCCTACCCCAAGATAAAACTACCCTTGAATTTTTGGGCTTTATTAAGCATATTTTACAAGGGTTTATTGGAGGATAGTTTGCAAATGTGCGTTATTACAACAAATAGTACATTCAGATCTAAACCTCTTTTCCTCATATAAAGGGACATTTATGATTTAAGTAAGTATTGCATCACTCGAACCCTCTTTTCATTTCCAGAAATGTTTACGAAGGTTTTATCATTTATTTTCTGGTTAGATCAACTGAGTTTCAGCCCCAACAAGTCCCCTTGTTAGCTGGAATTCACTTCTGGGTTTTAACCCTAGGGGGTTCAAATCCCAAATCTGCAGAGGTAATTTCCAGCCAGCTGGAAACTATTTTTACTGCAGATCTAAAGGCTCTAGGGCATAGCATTCACTCATACCTTGTTGCCCTACCCTTTCCACCCACATATCTATTGATCTATTGTGTGATTATACACTTGTGGGGGGCCTCAAAAAGGCCGTTTCTTTTCTGTTTTTTGCTTTTTTCTCTGTTATTGCAGGTCTGATATTACAGGGCAGTGAGGAAACATCTCATTTCGAACCACTCTATACAAGGTACAGATAGTACAAATCATTCACAAAGTGGTAAGAGTATTTAACTCCTCCTTGTGCATTATATTTATCAATATTTCGGTAGATTGGGGTAAGTTAGCTTGCTGTTCTGTTATTTTGTTTTTTGCATTATTTATTAGTACAACAAGTCATTTAAATATTTAACTCCTACCTTCACCTAGTGTTTTCTGTTTAGGCACTGGTCCTAAGATCTTTTGAGGTGAAGTGAATTTTGTGGGAAGCCTCCCGGAGCCTTTTAGTGTAGGAGTTTGGCTCGAACATGGAAAGATAGGTGTTGTGGTGACATTGGGTACCTATCCCCTGTGTTGCTACCCTAGTGGACTGAGGACCTTGGTGGTATGCTAGTTTGGTCAGTAAGATGACTGATGTTATTAGAATCAGACTGATCATCAAACTGGTCGACCCCAAAAACCTGAACCGGAAAAAATCATAAAAAAATCGAACCAAAAAACAAGTCGACCAAAAATACATTAAATATTCAAATTTTGAAGAAAAACATATATATTCATGTGCATCCATATGAATCCAAATCATTATACACAAATATGCAGAGTTTCTTGTGTATATAGCAAGGGTGCATATAACCGAAATAGCACCGAGTGCAATCCATCTCAAAATAAAAATACATCAACAAAAAGGCTCTAAATGGCCTCTAGAGTCCAAATAAAAGTCACGCTACAACAAATAAATACATATCATCAAAATCATTGCCTATATTGGGATCCTCATCATCCGTATCACCCTCTAAGTATTAAAATAAGATCTAAAAAGCTTAACATGCCTATCAGTGATTTTGCTTGAGTGAAGGGTATAGTTTTATTAGGTTCATGATGGAGGAGTTCAATAATCATTGATCAATGCCACCAACATCAAGGTATATAGAGGGCTTGGTGCTCTTGATTAAATGCCAGTTCCATACCCTCATACAGGACAGAATACAGTGAAAATGCTACAATTCTGCCAATCTTGAAATCTTGAAAACTGTTAAGTCTGCTGAATTTTGAATGGGATCTAAAATTCTACTTTCTCCATATGAAATCCAATGGGGTTGGAACCACTCTCAAACATCCTGAAACAATTAATGGTAATGTTAAAAAATTAAGTAAAAGGATGAAAATGAAAGATAAATGAGAATGTCACTTTTACTAGGGTGGGTGACTTGGAGGGGGGGGNTTTTTTTTTTTTTTTTTTAAATTTAGGTTTTGGTGGTCCCTAGCTGCTCCGTACGACACCATACAAAACCGGTCGGTTTGGTACGGAACTGGCTGGTTCCAGTACAGAACCGGCCAGTTCAGTACCGAACTGGCCAAAAATGGTCTGAAACCTTGAACCGGACCATAATGGCCCTGAAATCGGTCGGACCGGCTGGTTTTGCTGGTTCTGATAACACTGGATGTGACTAAGGTTATGATTGACTTGACAGATGGTGTTTCTCTCATCCAAACCTTATAAATTTAACCCTGATGTGGCAAACAACAGAAATTAACTCTTAACCCTTGCATCTTGGTTACTTCTATAGTTCTTGCATGGGTAGTACGCCAAGCACACAATTTATTGGTGATTTTTAATTTACAGTGTAGATTGACTGCGGGAAGATTGGTGAAAAAGTGCATATATTGAAACAGTTGTCGTTTCTGCAATGAGATTATGGAGTTGTACATCTGTATGGTGTTTCTCTCATCTAAACCTTATAAATTTAACCTTGATGTGGCAAGCAACAGAAATTAACTCTTAACCCTTGCATCATGGTTACTGCTATAATTCTTGCATGGGTAGTAGGCCAAGCACACAATTTATTGGTGGTTTTTAATTTACAGTGTAGAATGATTGTGGGAAGTTTGGTGTAAAAGTTCATATATTGAAACAGTTGTCGTTTCTGCAATCAGATTATGGTGTTGTACATCTGTATGTTATATCATGGAAAACATCTAGATATAATAATCTTTTAATGATGAATTATTAGACTATATTAGTAATCATGTTTTTGTTTTCCTCTGATAGAATCAAAATGACTGTTACATTTTCTGGACATGTGAGTGATGAAGTGCCAGGGAAAAACTTCTGGCCTCTATATGTATTGTTGTCAAGTCCTATTGCTAACTGTTTAGAGGTATGCATTCGCTAAATTCAAGAGTCTAACAGGTGTTTAAAGATATTTTCTTTCTCTTACTATTATATAAAGTTATCTTTTCACAATTTCATGCATACATACATATACACATATGTATATGTGTGTAAATCCTATTTTGGATTCCGTTCTAATATAATGGTTGCTATTAACAGGAGTCCTCAGTTTATCGGTTGCCTCGTCCATGCTTACTGAGAACGCCAACTCAACAGGGATGCAATGAACAATCTGCAGTTAGTTTTATATTACCTGAGATTGGGAAACTTTCAGTTGATGTAGATGCTCATAATCTTACAATATTATTTGTTAGTTGTGGTATATGTCAACTTCATTTATGGATTCCTCTATTCTTTCTATCCCATTCTTACTTATTGTTTTTAAAGTTCTTGTTTTATCTTTGGCATAATTTGGATGGCATCATTATCAATTATTTGTCTCTTACAAGGATTATTACAAGAGTACAAAATTCTTGATCTTATGGTTTATAATTTTTTGCAGCGGACCATAAAACTGTGAGCTTTGGGAAGGCCTCGTCGATGCCTCAGCTAGGTGTGTCCTATCTCTTATGACTCATTTCTAATATGTTAGTTCAAATTCAGTTGAGAGTCGAGACAGAGCAATATGTATCTGAGATCTCTAGTTAAATAAGGGGGAAGGTGATGTGAGCTGCAATTTGAAACCTTTGAGTGTACTTCCTTCTTAGACCTTTGGCACTTGCTCTTCATGTTTGGTCTTTTACAAATTGTACAGTGTCATGCAATTATGCCAAATAGTGGTCGAGGTCAATGATGAGTCAAACTGTTCAATTTTGTTTATTCATATATAATAAATAGGTGGTGAAATGCCTGCACTGTTGAATACTGATAGCAGTGTCCTATTTATGAATGGAGCTGTGCAATAATGTTCATCTAGTGCTAGCTTTTTTCTTTGTAGCAAATTTCATTCTAGGATAACTTTCATTCTTCCTCACTTCTGTTTTGTTAGCTTTTTGGTAACTTCAAAGAAATGAAGTAAATGACTTTTACTTTGATTCTTGTTATTTTTTGAAGGTATTTCCTTACACGGGTACTAGCGATACCACCTCATTATATGCTCACATGATTTGTATATTATATATGAACTGCCGTGCAAAGGTTTCCTAGCTGAATTATTTGTGGCCTTGCAGTTGAGTGCACAGGACAAGTTCTGTGGGGCAAAGTGGCCTTGGGTTCACTATTTAGTTCTTGGCAGAAGTCTCCAAACTTGGAATTGGGGGAGAAAGTTGATATGGCTTGTGTGGTAGATTTACACTCTAGCAACCTTGAGGTATATATATTCACCAAGGTCATGTTGAGTGAATGATGCATTTATTAAAATTGAAATGCCAAATATTTGTTGGAAAATATGGTGTTTAGCTGTTTGCTTACATGTTCTTCATGCTGGAACTAACAGACAAAAATGTTAGGGTTAATTTGGGATCATCTAATTAGATATATAGTTTTCAATGATAAATTCTTTTAGGAAGTGTAAAATTTGTGGGCTTTAATTTTATCTTTTTCCAAAACAATAAATATTGCATTTACTTAATAGACTATTAAGTTTGTATGGCACCAACATATAAGTCTGCACCGTATCTGATCTGTTTATCACCAATATTTGAATATGTTTCCAGTCTTCTACGACAGTAATTTCCATCTTTAGTAAACCATGGTCACTTTTAGATAGAGAAAACTCCTAGAATGCAATTGCGTTTATAGAGGACTTGACATTGATCGACTTTCTTCTCTCTACCCACTTTGTATTGCACACATTTGTACTTAGCAGTCCCTTTGACCTATTTGTGTGTAGTAGTTGGACATTGATAAAGTTATCTTATCTTATCTACCTGGGTGTGATATCTTACTGAAGAACTAGTTTTGGCTCTTTAAGGCTAGTAAATACTAAAAATCCTGCATTACATACCTAAAATAATATAATATCTAATATATCATACAATAAAACATAATTATATAACATATAATTAGTCTTAGTTGTTATTAATTAAACACTTTAGGGTGCCGCCAACCCATCTCTTTTAATACTATATAAAGAGGTCACATGGTTCATTTGTATGTATTATGATCACAATCATTATAACGATTATTTGTTCCTATACAAATGTATTCAAATATATGATCACATGGTTCATTTGTATGTCCTATGATCACATTCATAATAATGATTATTTGTTCTTATACAAATATATCGAAATATATGATCACATGATTCATTTGTATGTACTGTGATCACATTCATCATAATGATTATTTGTTCTGATACAAATATATTCAAATTTATATGTCTGTGCCTAATGTGCATTTATTTTTGTGCTTGGTGTGCAAAGTACTGTTAGAGGGTTTATGGTTTGGTTGATAACAATTGGTATCAGAGTGGGTTCTGTCCCCACTGGCCTGTGGCCAAAATTCAGTAATCACTTGTTTAATTAAGATCATAAGGACTTTAGTCACCTAGGGCTTGGATTTTTCACAAAAATTGTGTCCTAGGCCCCAAAATGTATGCATCTCGCACAAGGAAAAATTCTCTCTCTGTAGTAGACCATGTTAGGAGGGGGTTGTGAATATTGTGAATGTTTTGTGGTGTGTGGTAATGACAATTGTGTCACGACCCTCCATGTCCCTCATGTCATGCTGTGTAGAGTGGCCTTATCTTCAGGCTACGTGAGGGTTACAATAGCCATTCTGTGAATACACCGTGAGTAAAATGAGTAAAATCTGATGCAAATTTATCATTGGTGCCTACCAAATTCCCCGAAGATTTGCTTGGAAGTCATTACTAGTGTCTACAGTCCCACAATCATATGACATTTGAGAAGGCACCCATGTAGTAAGGGTTACACCTAATCTATTGGTAAATGTCGTGGCTGTACTAGGTCTGATACAAGAATATATATAGATTTATAAAAGAGTATAACTATAAAGTACTAACTATAAGAGAGTGATATAAAATATATTATGTAATGGAGTCCATTAATTTGAGGACAAACCTAACTTTTTTGACAAGTTGATTTTTTTCAATGATCCATTGTTAAAGCCTTGATTTGCTCATTTTTTAAAATTTCAAGGTTTTTGGGTTGTCTTAGAATGGGCCTGTTATCTCTTATCTTAGGGATAACTAAGGAAATCATGTCTCGAGGCCCACAGGTTCTAGACATGGAGTGCCAAGAGCCAGTCAACTTGAGCATGGCCCCGAAGGGCCCATCTTTTCTTCAGTGCAACCCATTTATCAGCAACAACAACATCCATCCCACCAGCCTGGTCCAGAAGTAGCAGTAAGTCCTGCTCCACGAGGTAATGAGTCTGGGTATCATGGTATGCGTCACTCTGATTTTTGAAGCACTTGAATATGTTGCATTTAATTCTCCTTCATTTCATAACATTTGCTTGGAAATTATGCTCTTTAACTTGTTCATACCTGGGAGGGTGACATAATGCCCTAGTAAGCTGGTTCCCCTTTAGGATGAGTTGCCACTGGGTGGGTCTATGAAAGGTCATTGTCCATTCCCTCCATACTTACCGCTTTCCATCATTATTTCTCTCATCTTCCCCTACATTTGTTCGGGCATTGGGTTTTCCACACTAGGAAGGGTTGTACCTTACCTTGTGGGAAGAAGGGGCTAAGGGCCCATAGGGTAAAAGTAGCTAGAAAGAGTTAAAAGCCAAAGTGAAACCTTTGAGATGCTTCGCCCAGGGATTCTCGAGAAAGCAATAAAAAACTTCTCAGTAAGAAAAGGGGACCCGTAAGATAAAACAAAACTCAAGGTACTAGTTGGTGGATGGGAGGTCTCATGATGAGTCGACCTATTAGGTCCATGGGCATGTAGCGGTATGACACTACTATCTATTTGGTCACCAAACCAGGGTAGTGTCTCTTAGTGGCATAACCAAGAGAAAGGGGGTCTCATCACGAGCCAACCTTCTCATTTTCGTGAAATGCTTGTGGGTAACATTGTCACCTTTGTTCACCACGCCAGGACAATGTCCCCCAACTTTTCCCTTGAAAAGAAAAAAGACCAAAATCAATAAGACTAAGAATAAGAGGCGTTGAATGGGCTAGGAAACAATGACATCCATGATAAGGTGCAACTCGCCCTCTACAAAGGCACCCACAGGGAAAACCTACATTTCCCTGTTATCACTGCACCCTTTGCCCAAACGTTTCCCCTATGCCACTTCACACACACTTACATGACCTAGATTGGTTCTTACCTGGGAAACACCCCAAACTTGAGGAGGATTAGCCCAATAGGACATCCTGAGACCTTCTCCAAACCTGACTTGTTAAACTGCATAACGTCTTTGAGTATTTGTCTAGGTAAAGGGGGGTTTGATGCACATGTTTGGGTAATTTGATTATTAGATGTGATTGACATTGCTATGATACCTGTGACTTATGAGCTCTTGGAGGGCGTACTTGTTGTTGCTGCAGGACTTTGCTTGGTGGACAGGTACATATGGGGGAATGATTTTGTCGGACCTCCATGGGGCTGAAAGCCCAACAGATGGGTGGTATGACCCCACCAGGGGGAAAGGGAAACTAGAGGCTTGCACCAGGAAAAAAGAAGGACGTTGCACTAGGGATACTCTGACAGACCTAGACCCAGGGGGGTTTCGCCTTTCCACTTGGACGTTGACCCTTGAGGGCACATGACGTCATCATGTTGACCTTGATGTCGTAGTTGTGTGCTTGTTGGCACGTGTGGCATCATCCAGGGCCTTTGGATGCCAAACGTCCTGCTTCTGGAGCCCAATGTTCTACCTTAAGGGCTCAATGTCACCCTAGAAGGGCATGATGTCACCTCTAAAAGTGATTTTAGGGTTTTAATTAATGACATTTATGTAAAAATTGGATTTTTGATGTAATTTGACCATGTCGGCCTTTTGATGACCTAATTTTAATTAATAATAATAATAATAATCTATTTTTAAGGTCACGGCCAAGCCAACACACCAAATTGGTGTATGAGACCCCCTTGTTTATGGGACAAGGGACCCCCCTCCGCCCAACGATTTGACTGGTAAAGTCTACGAAGGTATACATACCCTACCCCCCTCTGGATTTGAACCTGTAACCTCTTAAGAGGAAACACATGTTCTTAACCATTAGGCCCACTCAGGCTGTATAAATTAAAGGTCATAATTACTGTATAAATAGAGAGAAAAAACTCTCATTTTTTCATCATCACTCTGGTGAAGTCTGAAATTTGCGCCCTTTTCAAGGGTTATTGGCTAAAATTTTAGGCGCACTTCTTGGAGGAGGCTATTTTTGGTGTTTCTTGGCTATTTTCATGGTGGAGGATCTTCAACTAGGGTTTAAGTTTGATTATTCTTGGTGAAGTAAGTAGAAAATCTGCATTTCTTTATTGTGAATGAATGCTTATGGTGAGTTTTACTTTTTCATGTCGAAGATTATGAAATTGCTTGCTTGAAACCCTAGGGGAAAGGCATAAGTTATTATTCTTTTCTCTATAATTTTCTACTTGTTTAAATTTCTCAAGGAGCACCATATCTAGAAGTAGATATTAGAGCCCTACCATTGTAGCACTCTAGTAACCCTACTTTATTGCCTATTGCATATTTTATTTCAAATTGTCTAAGGAAAAGAGAAATCGATAGGGCCTAAGTTTCCTTACTTTCTAGCAATTATCTCTAGGACTTGGATGTTTGAGGCCTTGGGTTACCAACACCTCTCTCATCTTCTCCATCTCCTTTGACCAAGTATTATCATTGCTATTTTCCTCTAAGATTTGCTGCTGTTATCATTGACTCCATTACCATAAAAGGCACTAGTCTACTCATTACAAGTGATTGATTGATCAAACAACTTTCAAACCATCTTCCTTGGAGCATTTACTAACTTCTACTAACCCTAGATTATCCAAATTCACTAACTAACTTGCTGCTGTTGCAAAATATTGCTACAGCCATCTAACAACAGCAAATTGACCCTAAAAGTGACATGTTATGCTAGGTAGACATTGCTAAAATTGCTTGTGACTATCTAATATCAATTTGCCTAGTTAAAGGTATTATTTCAAATCTTTTCTCAAGCATTTTGAAGCATAATTATTGTGGCTGTTACAAATTTATCATTGCTATTATAAACTGTTATACTGCTGCAATTTTATATCAGCTAGTCTATTTTTTAAGAGTTCATTGTCTTATGAAGCATCGATATCATTTTGGTACTTGGAAGTGCCCTTTTTTCTGTTTGTTGTCTTGTTTTGGGCAGGTACACAATATTACTCTTTTGCTTCATCTCTAATAAGACACAAATAATCTTTTGACTTGAGTGACCTGTGAGAGGGGAGAGACTTTCTTGTATCATTTGCCTTAGCTTTCTCAAACCCTCAAGTCACTGGGGACGTCTCCCCTGGGGTATTGTGATATACTCCTAACTAGAAAGGGGTTTCGTATTAAGGTGATAGTGATAGGTCACTCCCAGTTACACCAATTTTGTATCCACTTTCCTTGGGCTTTGGGCAAGTACAAATTGTGCGATAACAGGGCCAAAACCCTTGGGTGTGAAGTTCCATGGGCAATGTATAAAAGAGTACAAAGTACTAAGTATAAGAGAGTGATATAAAATATATTATATAAAGTTCCTTGCCTTCAATAGGCATTATATCAAACCTTTTTGACATTCTTCCTATTTCTTTGTTTGAAAATGACCATGGAAAAAGATGGACGTAAGGTGAAAATGATAGAATTGAAACTAAGTAGGTCATACTAAGAATATGACAAAGTTTATTCAAGTCAAGAATCCTCCCAAACCACATACATCTAGAAATCATGATACCTTCCACCACGTCAATGAGAGGGAAGTAAAAGAAGTCTGGGAGCTCAAAGACGAAGGGAAGGTAAATGTATGAGATGCGAAGAGAAATGGGACACAAGACATATATGCAAGAAAAAAGATAACTCAAAAAAATTATAAAAGTGTGAGGCAAAGAATGAAGACGAATCATAGATTGAAATTGAAGGCATATATGAAGAAGAAGAATCATGCAACCATCAAAGTGTTACGTCGGAATTAGATGATGAGAAACCACTGAAGATATCATTGGCAACCATAACTGGTATTGCTCAACCACAAACATTAAAATGAAACATGCATATCAAGAAAAACATTGATATGGTCCCGATAGACTCTGGAAATACCCATAATTTTATCAACATCAATGTCGCAAGAAGATTAAAGCTTTTTGTATACCCGGTCCCATACATGAAAGTAATGGTTGCACATGGAAAAAAGATTGAGGGTGTAGGAAAATGCCAAAAGGTAGAGTTGCAAATACAAGATTACAACTTAGAATCTTAATTCTACACAGTACCCTTAGGGGCATTAGATGTAGTCTTAGGGGTTCAATGGCTACAATAGTGGGTACCTACGCTGCAATCAACCAAAAACAATTTATTAAATTCAAGTGGCATGGGGAGAAATATAAGTTGTATGGGTTCCAGGATTCAACGACTTCCCACCCAAATTATAACCTCACATCAAATGGAGACCCTAGCATTATAATTAATTTATTCCAAGCATGTAGAGATACAATAACTAATTTAAAAACATCAAAAGGTATTCTAGGACCTACCCGTGAAGTTGCCACCAGAAAGGGCACTTGAACATATGATAGAAGTAAATTCGGATTCAACACTTGTCAATATTAAGCCATACAGGTATCCCCATCACCATAAACCAAAGATAGAAAGACTGATGAAAGATCTTTTCATCCATGGAGATATTACAAAAAGAAGAAGTCCTTATGCAACACCAATTGTTCTTGTGCGTAAAAAGGATGGATCTTTCAGGTTATGTATAGATTACCGAGGGTTAAATAAGATAATGATAAAGAACAAATTTCTCATTTTATTCATAGATAAACATGTTGGACAAACTTCATATACCCAAATATTTTTCAAAATTAGATTTGAGGGCATGGTACTATCAAATCCATGTAAAATGAGAAGATATTGCAAAAACTGCCTTCAAAATATATGATGGACACTAGGAGTTCAAAGTTATGCCATTTGGGTTAACTAATGCACTTACCACTTTTCAAGCAACAATGGATGAACTTTTCATCCCTATATCTAAAGAAGCTAGTGTTAGTCTTTCTTGATGACATTCTCGTATACAAGGCAACGAGCATAACTTCTCGAGCTTATGATTCATTATCCAACTTCAACCAATGATCCTCATTCACATGCCTAGTATATTAAGAACAACACTTCATATGAAAAAGGGGCTAATGTACCTCATGATGACGTTGGACCACCATCTCCCAAAGATTGTGTTGATTGGATGTGATGAGCTTTGGTAATCAAGAGTGAAAGAGGCATTTGAGAGGGGCTGTTGGGATTCCATGAGTGGACAATGTTGATCATCATGAGGTATGCGTTGATCTAAGGGAGGTGGACCTTGTTAATCCAGAGAAGAGTAGAGTGAAGTATCCAAGTGCTTTGAGTTTAACTGGAGAGTGGTTGAGTTGTCACAAGATGAAAAGTCCATGCATGTAGTTTGAGTGAAGTAAAGATGGAGGAAGAGTGTTAATGTGCACTAGTTCAATTAGGAGTCTAACTCAGTTAAGTAAGCATGAATTAGAGAGAAATCCATGCACCTTAGATGATGTGGAGACCTTGTGGAGTGGGATTATCCATGCACATTGATTGTTAGAGGAAAGGTGGAGTGAAGTAAGGGCGAAGTGAAGAAAGGGAACCATGCATGGGTGAGTAAAGATGCTTGGAGTTAAGTGACAACGATCTGAAGAATAAATATCAATGCACATTAGTCTTCTTTAGATAAGCTTTGAGTTGAACTAAAGCTAGACTTAGATGAGGTGGAAAGACACTTTAGTTAAGCGAAGATACTCCAAGATAAACTGAGATGAAGTGAGAGAAGACCATGTGCACTAGTGGAGTAGAGATGAATTACAAGCAAATTGACGAGAAGTACTCCTGACTTTAGTAGACTAAGGAGGATACCTCAGTTAACTGATACAACCATCCAATTGATTCAGTCTAGTGCCACCTCACTGGCTTATCCATGCAAACGACCTAGTTATCCTTAGTTTGACCAAGACATGCACTTTGATGACTCAAGAACACCCCCAATGAACTCATGTGCTTTTCCACATCACTGTTGACTCATGTAGGCATCCGGATCCTGCCACTTGTCCATCTGAGAAGTTGCCACATGTTGTAACTAGAAGTTGCCATGTGTCTGTTGAAATATTGTAACTTCGAAGAATATTCTAATTATATTTGAGTTATTATATTATAGATCAAATCCCCTTTTGTTGATTGATCATGTCGGGTCTTGTATAAGACCAAATCCCCTTTTGTGGATTGGTCAAACCATATTTATAGGGTGGTATTTGTAAAGTCATCCCCTAGGGTTTATAAAGTGGTTTTAACCACTTTTGGAAGAAGTCAACCCTACTAAGTGAAGAGACATAACCCTAGCACATCCTCACTAGTATTTATAAGTGAGGATGGTGCCTCATTTGTTCACTCACTCATTCACACTTCTCGTGCACATCTTTTGAAGGACACTGCAGTGGCAAGAAGGAGAAAAGAGGCACATGCTGAGTCCTAGGTGGTTTGGTCTTAGTCTTGGCAATCTATTGTTGAGGAAGTTTTTGCTGGGTTTTCTCCCCCATGAGGGTTTCCCAGGATAAAATGCTGTGTACCTTGTGATTGTGTTTCTTTCAGTGATCCTACTTATGTTGTTGTTTTGGAAATGCTCTAATAAATTGAAAATAACCTAATAACAACATTAAATTTAACATGGTATCAGAGCTTGACTGAATAGAGCACCTTTCACTGGGTATCTAAAAACGTCATTGTTGCCAACTTGCTGTACAAGGAAATTAGGGCTTTCTACAGAAGAGGAATTTCTGACCAAAACCTATCTAGGGAAGTGCGCCCTACCCTAGCTCATCCTTTGGCAGCTTGAGCACACCTTTTTAGTGGCCAGACTCTCTGGAAAGTCAAACCCTAGTTTTTGCTGGTACCAGAAAACCAAAATACCAGGAAACCAGAGCCAGTACTAGAAGTACCAGTCTAGATTTGCGCAGGTCAAGTTTCAAGAGGTAAAACTTGGAATTTTTGGAAACAGTCAGCTCTAGCCAACTCGCCTCAGCCCAACGCATCTCCCGGTAAGTTCACATTCATTTTTTGGTCATTTTCCTAGCTCTAGGTCAAGATGTCTGCAAGCACTGGAAGTACAAAATTGGACTCATTCTTGAAGAGAATGATCTTGCAAAATTCATAAAAGAAAATGTACTGGAACTCGGAGAAAATGCAGCAAAAGAGAAGTACAAGAAGGATATGATTAGGGCCAAAAGGATAATTGCAGATTCCATTAATAACCACTTGATTCCTCAAGTGTCTTCTAAGAATACTCCAAAAGAGATGTTTGATGCCCTAACCAGAATGTATGAAGGAAAGAACATCAACCGAAAGATGAACTTGAGAACCCAACTCAAGGATACAAAGATGCAGAAAGGTGAAACAATTCAAGACTATTTCTCTAGGGTTACTCATTTCAAGGAATAGTTAGAAGCAATTAGAGACAACTTGGATGAAGATGAACTCATCACGACAACTCTTAATGGTCTCACAAGACCTTGGGATGCCTTCATCCAAACTATCTGTGCAAGAAAAGAGAAACTCCAATTTGACAGTCTATGGGAAGAATGTGTTCAAGAAGAAGCAAGGGTAGCCAACCGCGAAGCCGTACTATTAAGGGATGAAGATCAAGCCCTCGATGCTCATTCTAAAGGTGGAAAGAAAAGGTCTCATTTTCAAAAGGAGACCCACCTTCAGAAAGAATCTCAATCCCCAAAGAGATTCACACACTTCCATAAAGAATCTCACCCTTCGAGGAGATTCCAGAAATATCATAAGGGTCAAAGAAAAGAAAAATATTTCTCCTCGTATCAATATTATCATTGTGATAAGATGGGACACATCGCTAAGAATTGTCCTGCCAGAAGGGAAGAATACAAGAAGAGAAATAACAAAAGACATCATGCCCATGTAGTTGAAGATGATGAGCCACCTAAGAAGGTGACTAAAGAAGAAATTGAAGATTATGTTTTGTTTTCCGCCCTCTCAGGATCTGTGACACCTGGAGAGGATACTTGGCTCATAGATAACGGTGCCTCTAAGCACATGATAGGTCAAAAAGACATTCTATCTAGTCTTACAGAAAAATACTTCCCCTAGAAAGTTTCACTTGGAGATGATTATCAGTACCCTATCAAAGGAATGAGAGAATCCACCTACAAACTTGATTCAGGGACTCCAATGAGAATGAAGGATGTACTTTATGTACCGGGTTTGACAAAGAACTTACTTTCTATCTCAGCTCTAGATAAGAAAGGTTCCAGGGTTGCATTCATAGATGGTGAAGTTCTTATGTGGCCTAAAGGAAAAACCATAGAAGATGCAATTGTTATTGGAACAGAAGAAGGTGGTTTGTACAAGTTAAAACGTCACTCAGATGCAACCTTGACTCAGTCCACTTAGAGTCCTTGTGAACTTTGGCATAGAAGACTAATTGACATCAACTACAAAGCCTTATTGTATGTAAGCAAGGTAGTTATGGGTTTACCAAAATTTAAGGTTGATCACGAAGGTGCATGCAAGGGATGTGCACAAGGAAAGAACACAAAGAATCCTTTCCCAAAGAGCGAAAGTAAAGTAGAAGGAATCTTGGAGCTCATCCACTCAGATGTACGTGGTCCAATGCCATCAACCTGTCTAAGAGGGTATGTATACTATGTGTTATTTGTTGATGATTACTCTCGTAAGACTTGGGTTTATTTCTTGAAATCAAAAGATGAAGTACTCGGAAAGTTCAAGGAATTCAAAGCCTTGGTAGAAAACCTATTTGAAAGAAAAATCAAGATACTCAGGTCAGATAATGGAGGAGAGTACAGCTTAAATGAATTTGGAAGCTTTTGCACAGTTGCCAGGATTAAGAGGGAGCTCACCACCCCCTATAATCCTCAACAAAATGGTGTAGCAGAAAGAAAGAATAAAACACTTATGGAAGCAGTGAAGACTATTATTCATGATCAAGATCTTCCAATGCACTTATGGGCTAAAGTAGCAAGAACAACAGTTTATGTCCAAAACAGATTATCACATAGTGCAATTGGATTCAAACCTCTCGAAGAAATGTTCACCGGAAAGAAGCCAGAAGTAAGCCATCTAAAAATATTTGGTTGTCCAGTGTTTGTACACATTCCGAAAGAAAGGAGAACTAAGCTGGATCCTTCAGGAAAGAAGGGAATATTTGTTGGATACTGTGAGGTCTCTAAGGCCTTCAGAATTTACATACTAGGTTACCATCATATTGAGATCAACAGAGATGTAACCTTTGATGAAGATGCAACACTCAAAAGATCAAGGAAATGCCAGCTTGAAGAAGTATATGAAGAAGAACCTGTAGCTCCCAGAGTTCCAGAACCTGTGAAGGAAGTTACAGTTACCCTTGATGATGAGATTCCAGAAGATCATGATATGATAGAATCTCAAGAACATCTCCAGATGACGATCTCTCACAAGAGAAAGCCAGCTTGGGCAAGGGAACTTATTCAAGATGCAGAGAAGTATGGTGCCCTAGAAGGAACCATCAGACAAAGCAAGAAACCTAAGCCATTCTCCAGTTATATGGCCCTGATGTGTGATCTCACAAAAAAGGAACCTACTTGCTTTGAAGAAGCCATTCAAAAGAAAGAATGGGTGGATGCCATGATAGAAGAATAATAGTCCATTATAAAGAATGATGTATGGGAAAGTAGTTCCCAGACCAAAGAACAAAGATGTGGTATCTTCCAAATGGATATACAAGATAAAACATGCAGCAGACAAAAGTATTGAAAAACTTAAAGCAAGATTTGTGGCTCGTGGTTTTTCTCAAAAGGAAGGTATTGATTATGAAGAGTCGTTTGCTCCTGTAGTTAGATACACTTCTATCAGAACCATCATAGCTCTTGCAACCAAAATGAAGTGGAGGTTACACCAGATGGATGTGAAAACAACCTTCTTAAATATTGTCATTGAAGAAGAAGTGTATATAGAACAATCACAAGGGTTTGAAGTTGAAGATAGAAAGACTCATGTCTGCAAGTTGAAGAAAGCTCTGTACGGGTTGAAGCAAACTCCTAGAGCTTGGTATGGCAGAATTGATAGTTTCTTGATGAGCTTGGGCTTTTCCAAGAGTAAAGATGATTCTAACCTTCTCTTCAAGGTTATGAATGATGAGCCAGTTATATTGCTACTGTATGTGGAAGACTTATTCTTAACAGGAGAAGAAAAGCTCATCACAGATTGTAAGAAGAAGCTCGTTGCAGAATTTGAGATGAAGGACCTAGGCCTGATGCATTATTTCTTAGGTCTTGAAGTTTGGTAGAGCCTAGAGAAGATCTTCCTTAACCAAGGGAAGTATGTAGTTGAAATACTGAAGAGATTTGACATGTTGGAATGTAAATCCATGAACACATCCATGGAAACAAAGTTGAAGCTCATGGTTGATACTTCGTCAGAGTTGATTGATGCTACTCTATATAGACAGATCATTGGTTCGTTGATGTATCTGACGAATACCACACCAAATATATGTTAATATTATGGTAGCTTCAGGAGGTATGAACCTCTATTGTGACCTATGAGGAAACTAGAATCTTCCGGAAGGAAGCAAAGAATTGAAGGAAACCCTAGACAAGTTGTCGGCTGAACAAATATATTTATATTGAATTTATTGATGCCCAGAAGGAGAAGTCGGCCCCAGTTAGACTGGCCAGTCCACTATAAATATAGGGTGCCAGTTTCATTATTTGTCATCTCAGCAGTTGCAGTGAGAGCCAAGTCTGCGCAGGCAACAACAGTTTTGTGCGCAGGTCTTTTGGGAGAGCTGGAAAGTGGTGCGCTAGCTTCTGGGTGGGATCATCTGTTCAGTTTAGTTTCTATTCTTTTGCTTGGTGTATTTAGCCTCTCTTGGCTATTGATTGCAGCCAGAATTCTCTTCTCGGTCAAGGTCAAGGTGCTCGGAGGGTGGCTTAAGGCCTGTGGTTGGGTGACGAGGGTATCTTCAATGGTTAAACGAGCACAATCCTTTATATTCTAACAGGTTATGGGCCCACACCCCCTTCAGTCAGCCTAAAACGCTGGAAGGAAACATAACCGCTAGGTATTGAGCTCATTGAGGAACTGCCGCTAGGGTTACTAGCAGGAGCAACTTCCAAAGAATTGCAGCTAGGGTTACTAGCAGTAGCAGTTGCAGAAACCCTAATTCTC
>SNQJ01S0047482.1:25096-45063 GCA_010110895.2 Picea sitchensis | reverse complement strand
ATACCCGTGATCATACGAAGATAGCAGATCTGATGCATGCATGGATAGATCGGCAAAAATGAGCGATTTCGGAGAAATACGGTAACCGCTACCAGCTGGAAAACCCGATCTGTATAATCCACCGTCAGAATGTGCTCGGAACTGCTCCAATAGATGCGCCCTGGTCTCTATACTGGAATGGATGTCTGTCGGAACTCGGATCGGACCTCTACGACATCGGATTTGGACCCCTGGGGGGTTTGCTCCCCTCCTTGGACACTGAATGCGCCCCAAAAGATTCCACCGTTGGAATCGGCTGCTATATGGCTCAAAACGATTGTCTCATCAAATGATGAAATGGGTTGGAAGGGTTTGGCCGGATTTGCCCTGGAACATCCGCATGTAACGCCAAATGTCTGTCCGGAATGATTGCGCCCAAAATGGTTGGATGGATCGATCTGCAAGATTCCACCATCAGAATCTGATGATAGATGGCTCAATGGAAGCGCCCTGGCTGGATCTCTACTGGGTCGGAATGAATCTGCAATCGGGACATAGGTCTACTGCAGATCTCTGAATCCTCAAAATAGCTTGCGCCCTCCTTGGTTGAGCTGCGCCCTCCACACCGAATACTCCTGAAATGAACAGTGAAATACCTGGATGGTATCTCCGATGGGCTAGGGTGTGTCTCTCAACATCGAAACTGATCAAGGGTGGTGGTTTCCTCCAAAAATCCACAAAACAGTAAGGTCAGCTCTCCTCCTCCTCTGGGAGCTCTCAACATCAAATCATAACAATGCATAATGAGGAATTAGGTCAAATTCCTCCCTTTATATCTTTCCCGACGTAATTCTTCGTTGACATCACTTAACCTAGGCGCCTTTCCTCCTAAGTGATTTATTTGTCAATTAATTCCCCCCTTATCACCTTTTCATTCTAATTCTCCGTTGACTTAGGCTTAAGTGATTTTTCCTAAGTATTTTGGCTTAATTCATCGTTTAGTCGTTAATTCCTCCTTATTTCTCCATCTGGTTCCCTGTTTGTGCCTGACTATAGTCTACGGGAACATATAGACTACTAAGTCACTCCCTGCTGGCCTAATCTTGGGGGCGCGACATCACAGGTTATTAGTGGCGACTTAAGGGGACAAGATCCCCCTGTGGGATGTCAAGAATCTTAGAATCTCTGCACCTGTATCTGCAAATGATAAATGATAACCTATGTAACATAATCTGTAAATCACTGTGCCTGTCCTATGGGCCATGGAGTCAAAAAGAATATGAATGGTGCCTCTAGTGATTAGCTGAAAGGAGGTCTTACCCATACATGGCCATCCATAACTGCTACCTTCCACCCAACTATCATGTACTCTCTTCCCAGTGGAAAATGTGCTGAAGTCGACACATGAGAGAGTGACCTATTTAGATGATGTCAATGCTGTTAACACTTGCTAGGTGCGAAGGAACCCACCAATAAGGCTAATGGGTCCTAAGGTACCAACACATCCTGTCAATGTGAAAGATGTGCTCCTGTCGAACACTGACAAGGATCATTCGATCAAGGCCCAATGATGACTAACCTTGTCGAATTCGAGATGACCATCAATGAGGTTAACGACCACCAAGGTGCTCAACTTTTGGATCACCCCCCAGATGATGTGTCGTAGTTGATGAGTGATGACTTGCTAAGAGGAATGTTGATGTTTTGTAGCTTAGGGAGGTATTCCCACAAGTGGCCTTGGGTGTTAGGCATGTGGGAATCCTTGTTGGCACCCCACTGCACTTTTGTTTGGGTGAAAACCCCCTTGGATTGGAGCTGGGGGCTTCATGGGTTTGCCGATGGGATTTGTGGGCTTCTGTTGGGGCTTCACACCCACAAGGAGGAATAAAGAAGTCTAATTTAATATTGAATTAACTTAGGGGCTTTTACTCACCCCTTTGAGTTGTATAAATGGACATAAGGTGAATGAGAGACGATTCATTCTTGTGTATATCTTTGGTGACCTCAGCTAGCATAGGAGAGAGGTCTTGGTGACCTCGACCAACCATGGAGAGGGGCCACTAGGCCTCATATCTGTTGTTCTGTTCTTATTTTAGGCAAGTACTGAGTAAAGATGGAGCAAGTCTGTTGAGGACTGTTGGATGCTTTGACCAACCTAGGAGAGGTCACCCGCTAAGCCTAAACGGCTCAACCTGTGGTTTGGAGGCTTTCTGGACAGAGAAGAAGGCTGCCACAAGTGAGGAGGAGACTCATCCTATCGGAAGAACCTAGCCACAGGTCTGTGGGTAGGTTCCAAGGACAACCATGTAATGTCCTCTTTTTTGGACATTATTATGTTACAGTGTTATGCCTATCAGAGTAGCAACTTGCATCGTTCATCATATTTCGTCATCAGCATCCATTCTGCACAACTTGGATTTGGTTCCGTTGCATTTCGATGATTTTCGTAATTTTGAGTTATTATGGGTCATATTTTAATTAATTTCACTAAGAAGGTTATTATGGGCATAATACTTGGAGAAACCTCTTAGTGTAATAGCTCATCGGAGTCAGGAGGAAGAGCACTACATGATTAGATGATGAGAAGTGACTTTCAGTGACCAGAGTTTGTAGAAGCCATAGGGACGAATAAACCTCTTTTTAGAGGCAAAAAGGCTAATTAATTATTAAAGTGATTTAATTAAGGAATATTAAAAATAAAGTAAAAGTCACTTGGAGAGAAAAGGTGAATAGGGGGGATAAAAGAGAGATAGGAGCTTCTATTCTCTCATTATGTAGATTATCATTTTGATGTCTGGCTTCTTGCTAGAGAACCCATGATACTTGGGGGTTTTGAGGGTTTTGACTGAACAAACCCTAGAGATCAACTCGGTGGTGAAATATCCCACTTTTCCTGATCCAAGCTTGGCCAAGGAGGTGAAAGATTCCTCCCTCACCCTTCTACATTAGTTACTATTCAGTCATAGGAGTAGTTGAGGAAACCGAGTACAGTTTTGGAGTTTTTTGTAGAGCTAGGGCGCACTGTTCTTGAGAGAGAAGTTCGTGGAGGATTGTAAACAATGGATCTGAGAGAGATCTCACTTCAAAGGTGCTATTTATCACCAGGGCACCTTTTTGCATCAAGGTTTGAGTGGATTCTTCAGCCTATCCATTCTAACTTTCAGTGGGGTGCATTTCTCTTAAGGAGGGCACATCTGTATTTGGAGATCTACAGATGTAGGGTTTGGATCTGCATAGATCTTCCCAAGGATCACTTCCCTTGATCATATATCTTCAGATCTAGAGTTTTTTAGATTCTCTAGGGAGTTTGGAGCTTACATTTATTTATTTGTGGAGTTGGGTGAGTTTTCTCTTTAGGAGGGTGCACTGATCTCAGTAGATGTAGCGATTTGGAGTGGGAGATTAGTCCCAACAGTTTGGAAATTTACCGTAGGGGGTTCCTAGCCCCCGATCTACTCATTAGTAGTTGGTTTCAATGATTCAGAGGCCATATCCTTGGAGGCCGATTTCTTGGCTTGCTACAACCAGTGGGGGTGCGCATTGTGTTAGAGGGGATCTCAACTAGGGATGAGTTGGATCCTCTAGATCTTTGGTATATAACTTGACGAGGATATTGGGAGCCTATATCTTCATCTCTCTATTGTATTTTGGAGGCATTATCAGCCATACACTCTATTCTCTTATATGTATTCCAGATTTGCTCCATCTTGTATGAGGACAACTATATATCTAAATAACATCAGATCTAAGGTATTTGTGGCTATTTCTTGTGTTATTTGTCTTTCATTTTGTTGAGTATATTCCATTGCTATATTGCTATCTTTTACTTACTGGAAACACAACAAGAACCATCACCATAAACCCAACGAAACTCAAGAAGACAAAAATCTGCATAGTGTTTGACAAAATACCACAACCAGAAAAACACATAAAACCTCAATGTTCCAAGCAAATCTGTTTGGGAACTTTAAAATGGTATTAGAGCGAATTTCCTTCGCTAGCTTGTGATATACATTGATGATCTAGAGGAGAGATGGATTTTGCTGATTTTGCAAAAGAGATCATATATTGTAATGAGGAATATCAAGCCCTTAGTGCGACATTCAGGTCTCAAGTGACATTCCAACAATTTTTATCCATCAAAAATCCTAGGTGGAGCAAATATGAGGTTACACATTGGGTCAAAAGGATGGAAGAAATCAATTATTGGATCAACATAGCAAATGAATGCAGAGACACAACAGTCAAGGAGGTAGATACATCACTACTAGCTAGTAGATGGAAGGAAGCATGGATTGAGCTTACATCCATTAGGAGCAAGGAACTTTGCTACAATTGCAAAGAGCTTTGGGAGTCAGATCACAGATGCAGGGGTAAAGAGAAAGTGCATTACATTGAGGTGCACTCTGACAGTGATGAGGAGGATGAGTATGATGATGAGACCTTAGTTGCCTCATTAGAGCAGTCACAAGACTCTTGCACATTTGATGGACAGTTGGATGGACATGATGATAGCGCATGTTCTTTAGCTTCCCTATCAGACAATGTTGAGGATTGTGGTGAACCAAGTCAGTGCACCAGGTAAATACCCAACGTAGGTAGGACAACAGGTTATAATCCATAAAGGATAATATATTAAATAATAATGTATATGAATATGAGATGATAATACAATAAGAATGAGGGCCTTATATACCCATACATGGGTGCCCTTCCGTGAAGAGACGTGACCTTTCACTAGGAATGTGTCTTTTCATTATTATTCATTAACTATTTATGATGTATTTATACTTATTATATATTATGCTCATTAACTAGGAATGTGTTTTATCCTCAAAGCATACTTATGGAAGACTTATCTCTTGCTCTGGCTTGTAATATTGTCTTCTTATTCTTTATTCCTGAATTAGTGATCTTTGAGGACTTGAAATGATAGGATCTTCTAAGCATTGATTAGAACCGTCGAACTGTAAGGGAGTCTGCCCACCCTAAATCGATATTCTGCAAAACTAGGCTTTTATAGGGTTCTTGTAGAAAACTTGATGTATTTCGACTCCCTTGATAACTTCTACCTTGAGCATCATTTGTAATGGAGGTAATAATTTTTGACATATTTGTCATTTGTTTCTATGGATACCTTCACTGCTTGAAGTATTGGTTTTTGTGATTTGGATGTCTATAAGGAATCCTTGCAATCCGATCTTTACTTCGTGTACTTATAGCTTCTTTTTTATTATGTTTTGGAATTGAGTCTTCTTCATAGCTCTGGCTTGATTCTACTTGGATATGTGAAGACCTCTTTACATCAACTGAATTTGCAAACTTTTGGGTTGTAGGGTTGACTGGGTCTGTATTAATTTCCTTATCCATAATCGGGTTTTTTTCATTTGAATATTTCTCTATCTCCATAGGTTCAGTCATTGTCTCTTTATCCACCAATGATTCCTTATTGGTAAGTTGTTCTAACTTGTCTTGTACCGTCTTCTTATCACTCTTTATCTTCTTAATCTGGGTGAGTAAACTTTGATTATGGGCTTTTAGGCGACAAATTTCTGCGTCTTTGTCTATGAAGATTTTGTCACATTCTTTTTGGATTTCAAGTATTGACTGTTGTTTGTCTGACAGTAGTATTTTGGAGATTTGATCAAGATCTTTTGACGTGGATATTATATTTGACTTCACTGGGACATCATGTAATTTTATTTTCTTCTTCTTGTAGGAAAACATTAATTTTTTTTTTTCAAGGTTTAATATTAAGCTACGCAGTGTCTCTAACCAAGTCAAGCCGATGATTATATCAACTTATTTTTCATATATAGTTGTAACCTCGAAATTCGATACGATTTTATAATCTTCGAGTGTCAACGGTAAGTCCTTGATGTCATGTTTATTGCCAAGAAAAAAGTCTCTTGTTTCGATTACATTTGTCTTTGGAATTATTAATTGATTCGCCAAATCCATACTTATGTGATTTTTCTTCTTATCTGGGCAAATGTGGATGCTAACTTCTTTTTCTTGAATATTTCCTCTAAATGTTAATAATCCGATGCATCTAGTTAGATGTTTTTTACCAGAAAATATTCCTTAAATTCCATTTTTTTAATTTGAATTGACCTTAAAATTATTATAATATCCCTTTAATAATAGTAAGCCTTAAGCTTCTTGACTTAATAGATATCTTCCTCTAATATTCCCTTATACTCTTTTAAGAAAACAATCCTTGATAATTCTTCTTTTTATATATAGAGTTAAAAAAATTTGAATATTTCTTATACTTTACCAAAAGTACTTTTATATTCACTTAATCTCTTTTTTTTTTCTCCTTGGTAATTAATGAAAAGTAATTTAATATTACCTTCACTCTTTCCAAAATAACTCTTTTATTTATACTCCCTTCCTTAACTCACTGAATTTGTAAACTTTTAAAACAACCTCCTTTTTTTTAAACTTTTGACTTTTTTATTATATATCCTCCTTTTATATTTTTCACCATATATTCTTCACTTCTTAAAATTAATATAACATAGAAGTTAATTAATTATTTTTTTCCTTTTGTTTTAACAAAGGTCATGATTTTTTGTTAAACGGTGGCAATTTACCCTTTTACTTGTATGGCAATTGTATGGATTGATATAATGGATAGTAGAGTTACTGCACTTAAAATCGTACGGAAAATGTTGTATAGAATAACTTGTGGTTTGACGGTTGTAAATTGTGGATATTGATGTATGCTCTGGCTGGTAATAATATTTTCTTTTTATTCTTTTATTTTTCTTTATAATAGGAAAAAATATGTTCTTTTCTTTTTCCTTATATATATATATATATTCTTTATTTTTTTATCATATATATATGTAATTTTTTTCCATTTTTTTTTATTTTTTTTATTTTTTTATATGGCAACGAAACTTCTTGTTCAAAAAATTATTGTACATGAATTTCCATGATAGTGATATTTAATTCTTGTGCTGAAGTAAGAGAGTTTGAATTTACCGAAAAATTTGTGGTAGTTTAAAACATTCTTTTACACTTTCTTTCTTTTCAATATTCTTGTCAATGCAAGGTGGAAGGAATCTCTTTACTTTTTATTTTTTATGTTTTTACTTTTATTTTTGGGTAATAGTTTATTTTTCTTCAATATTGTATTTTGCAGCGGAAATTTTAGACTTCAAATGGCCAAGGGCCAATTATGTTCAAGGACCAGAAAAATTTAGAGAAACTCTGTTTGTGGCCAAAAGTTGGATCAAGACGAAGCTCTGATACCACTGTGGTGAACCAAGCTGGTTCACTAGGTAAATACCCAATGTAGGTAGGACAACAGGTTATAATCCATAAAGGATAATATATTAAATAATAATGCATATGAATATGAGATGATAATACAATAAGAATGAGGGGCTTATATACCCACACAAGGGTGCCCTTCCGTGAAGAGACGTGACCTTTCACTGGGAAGATGTTTCTTCATTATTATTCATTAACTATTTATGATGTATTTATACTCATTATTATATATTGTGTTCATAACATTGCCTTCCCCTTAAAAAATTCTTTGTCCTCAAAGCATACTTATGGAAGACTTATCTCTTGCTCTTTCTTGTAATATTGTCTCCTTATTCTTTATTCCTGAATTTGTGATCTTTGAGGACTTGAAATGATAGGATTTTCTAAGTGCTTATTAGAACCGTCGAACTGTAAGGGAGTCTGCCCACCCTAAATTGATCTTCTGCAAAAGTAGGCTTTTATAGGGTTCTTGTAGAAAACTTGATGTATTTCGACTCCGTTGATAACTTCTACCTTGAGCATCATTTGTAATGGAGGTAATAATTTTTGACATATCTGTCATTTGTTTCTATGGATACCTTGACTGCTTGAAGTATCGATTTTTGTGATTTGGATGTCTATAAAGAATCCTTGCAATTCGATCTTTACTTCGTGTACTTATAGCTTCTTCTTGATTATGTTTTGGAATTGAGTCTTCTTCATAGCTCTGGCTTGATTCTACTTGGATATGTGAAGACCTCTTTACGTCAACTGAATTTGCAAACTTTTGGGTTGTAAGGTTGACTGGGTCTGTATTAATTTCCTTATCCATAATCGGGTTTTTTTCATTTGAATATTTCTCTATCTCCATGGGTTCAGTCATTGTCTCTTTATCCACCAATGATTCCTTATTGGTAAGTTGTTCTAACTTGTCTTGTACCGTCTTCTTATCACTCTTTATCTTCTTAATCTGTGTGAGTAAACTTTGATTATGGGCTTTTAGGCGACAAATTTCTGCGTCTTTGTGTGATGTCCCGTTCCCAAGAGTAGGCCAGCAGGGAGTGACTTAGTAGTCTATTTGTTCCCGTAGACTATAGTCAGGCACAAACAGGGAACAAGAGGAGAAATAAGGGTGATTTGGTGACTAAACAATGAATTAAGCCAAAAAGCATAGGAAAAGTCACTTAAGCCTAAGTCAACGGAGAAATAGAATGAATAGATGTTAAGGGGGGACTTAATTAATTAATTACTCACCTTAGGAGGAAAGCGCCTAGCTTAAGTGATGTCAACGGTGAATTAGATTGAGAAGAGTATAAAGGGAGGAATTCGACCTAATTCCTCATTATGTTATGATTTGGTGTTGAGATAGTTCCAGAGGAGGAGGAGATTGACCCCCTCGTTGTTTTGTGGATTTCTGGAGGAAACCACCACCATCGATCGGTTTCGGTGTTGAGAGACACACCATAGCCTATAGGAGATACCATCTAGGTATTTCACCGTGCTATTCAGGAGATCCAGTTACAATGATTGCACAACTCGGCCAACGAGGGCGCAACGGTTAGAGAGAGGGTTTGTGTGGCCGCATGAGACATAGGAGTATCTTGCAGATTCCTTCCGACCCAGTGGATAGCTAGCCAGGGCACACCTTTTGAGCCATCAGTCATCAATTTTTGACGGTGGAATCTCCCAGAGCACAACCAACAGCTAGATAGTGTGCAACTCTTGAGGAAGCACATTTGGGGTTCCAGGGGGTATTCTAGAGCAGATCCGAGGAACCCTTCCGACCCATTACATAGGAGGCTGGGACGATCATTTCGAGACATACATCGTCAGATTCCGCCAGTGGGATCACTAGGGTGCACTCCCACAACCCAAGAGGTGCGCAAACCCCTAGGGGTGACATCTGGAGCTTCAGAGATCAGATCTTCAGTCCGACAGTTACCAGGATCAGCCTAGTTTCCAGACTGTTTCGACGAGTATAGCCATCAGGGCGATTTTTCCAGTATCTAAAGCAGTTGCCGTGAGCTTCCGGACTGCGTTTTGTCGATCTATCGTGCATGCATAGATCAACCTTCATCTTCTGATCACGAGTATTTCTTGTTAGTTTCTTTGTATTCCACTGACGATCCATGAGATCTAATTGATGACTTGTTTATCTGCTACCAACATATTATTGTATTTCTTGCTTTTTCCTCACAATACATATTAGTGAGTTGTGTTGTCGTTTCTTTCGCATGCATCATATATACTGCTAAAACTCTAAATGAATGAATCACACTTGCGAAAATCACCAAGCATGTTCACACATTAACTCAAACGCATCCAGAAACCTCTAGAGTATCAGATCCGAGTGATAAAACAATAGTTCAACAGTAGATATCCAGATCGGCTGGATCAGGGATATTTCAGTGGTATCCGAGCCTTCTTCCTGCCAACTTGTGAAGAAGTGCTTCTCATGACCCCATGATTCTGGGAATAGGTGAAGAATACCCAGAGGGTCGAGGACACCGTGGGGACGAGTACATTCAGTACCGTAGAGGTCATAGCAGTGATAGGAGAGATAGAAACTGAAGGGACTACACTCCCTTCCACACTCAGTCAGATAGAGAGCTAGAGTTAGAGGACAGAGAGCATATCAATTCAGACATAGAGGCCGAGATAGAGAGGACTATGGGTGACAAGCGTGAGACACCTGAGGGCAGGGGGAAAGGCCCTGAGACACATGTTGACAGTACGTAGGCCATGTTGAATGACCTAGCTAGAGGACAGAGGGACATGATAAACACCGTACAACAGATCTCTATTAGTGCACAAATGCTCCACCATAGCATGAGCACTATAGGTGCCAACGTCGCAGGAGGGTCGAGTGGTTCAGGACGACACCAGGGAGGTGGGGCTAGTGGCTCCAGTGGATCTCAGGGCGGGGCTAGTCCAAACCCTTCACCAGTCGGAGCATACGCATCGTTTGGGAGGATTCCCTGACCTTTATACCCAGAGTTCCAGGGAGGACAACCATTGGGACAACCAGGACAGGCAGGAGGACAGTCGGGTCAGGGACAGGTAGTGCCACAGGATCCGTTCAGGGAGTATAGGAGAGATTACTTGACACTAGGACCAGAGTTCCATGCAGACATGAGTTTGATGGACTACTGTTCTATCAGATATCGAAACAGACCCCAGGAGGCACAGCGAGGCAACGAGAAAACTCACAACATGGATTTCATCAAGAAAGTGGGAAAGCTGAACATTCCTACTTTCGACGAATCATCACGTTGCTCAGCTCAGTCATGGGTACATAAGCTTGACACCTATTTCAAGCTTAACCCGATGACAGAGTCGAAAGCTATCAACTTCGCCACCTTGCACTTGGAGGGGGAGGCCCACGAGTGGTGGTACCATGGGTTGGTGACCTTGCGTCACAACCACATTACGTCGTATTTGTAGTTCACTGAGAGGTTGATGGAGAGGTTTGACAGGAGAGATCCAGAGATCCACTTCAGGGACCTTACACAATTGAGGCAGACTGGATCAGTTGAGGCTTTCATCACAGAGTTCCAGTGGAAGGCAATGGCCGTATCAGATTAATCAGAGCACAGACTGGTGATGCTGTTCATCGAGGCATTGACAGAGCCATTGAGGGGTTGGGTTAAGGATTTCAAGCCTCACACCTTACAGGAGGCCATTGTGCGCACGAGAGACATGGGGGAGTCAACGCTGAAACCCAAAACCTTTACCAAACCATTTGTACCACAGAAAGACAAGGATCAGAAAAATTCTCAAAGGGAATGGAACGATAAGTCCAAGTTGGATGATGACACGAGATCGCAGTTGATGAGGAAGAAGCTTTACTTCTCCTGCAGAGACCCTTGGGTCCCGGGGCATAGATGCATGGGAAAGGGATAGATCCACTATATTGAAGTGGAATCAGGTAGTGAGGAGGAGGATGAGGATATTGGGGCACATGTAGACAGTGATTAAGAGGATGAGACCACACATGAGCCAGAGCAGCAGCCGAAGAAACCTCAGATACCGGCAGGGGCACATCCCAAGCAGGAGACAAAACCTTGTAGAGAGGTGAAAGGGGGAACCATAGCAACCCTTTCAGGAGTACCCAGGTACAACACACTTAGGCTCAAGAGCCTTGTACAGGGGCAACGCATGATCGCTTTAGTTGATGGTGGGGCCACCCACAATTTCATAGATGTGTCCTTGGTAGCCAGGAGGGGGTTACGCACTGAGGAGTTTGAGGGATTCCACGTGACAGTAGCAGATGGATACACGATGATGTGTTTGGACATGATCCCAGACCTAGAGGTCAAACTGGGTAACTACACCATGACAAATACTTTCTATGTAGTTGATGTATCAAATACTGATGCAGTATTGGAGGTACAGTGGTTATATTCATTGGGGGAGATTGGGTTCAACTATTAGACATTGACCATGAGCTTCAAAAACGCCAATGGATCGAGAGTGGTATTGAGAGGCATGTCTACAGGAGCACCACGAGCGGTATCGGCAAAAAGGATGGAGCGGATCTTTCGTCACTGTGATGTAGCCTATGCAACAGAGTGTTTGATCACTGTGCGAAAGGATTCAGAGGGCATAGAGCATTACCATCCATAGATCAGAGAGCTTCTGAGTCAGAATGAGCCAGTGTTTGGGCTGATACCACCAGGGAGACCACTAGACATGGGATTTGAGCATACGATCGAGTTGAAGGCCCCGACAAGAGATTCAAGGACGAGATTGAGAAAGCAATCAAAGAATTGCTTGCGATGGGGCACATTAGGCCCAACACGAGTCCTTTTGCCTCTTCAGTCGTTCTAGTACTGAAGAAGGATGGCACATTGAGGATGTGCATTGATTACAAAGCTCTCAACAAGAAAATGATCAAGAATAGGTACCCCATTCCGGGCATAGATGAGTTGATGGACGAGTTACATGGGGCAATTTTCTTCACCAAGATTGATTTGTGGTGAGGATATCATCAGATCAACATCAGGGAGCAGGATATAGTGAAGATAGCATTCATATGCCGTTTCAGACATTTTGAGTTCTTGGTCATGCCGTTTGGATTGACCAACACACCTGCCACTTTCTAGTCTTGCATGAACCACATCTTCTGAGGGTAGTTGAGGAAATACCTTTTGGTATTCTTCGATGATATATTGATCT
This sequence comes from Picea sitchensis, assembly GCA_010110895.2. Lineage (NCBI taxonomy): Eukaryota > Viridiplantae > Streptophyta > Pinopsida > Pinales > Pinaceae > Picea > Picea sitchensis. The sequence goes on along the minus strand of SNQJ01S0047482.1, from coordinate 32,643 downwards.
ACATCAGGACGTGGGATGAGCATCTGGCACATTTGGAGGAGGTCTTGGTCATTATGTAGGCATAGTCATTATATGCCAAGGAGTCCAAATGTGAGTTTGGCATGAGAGAACCACTGCACTAGCCCAATAACCTCACAAAGTTGAAGGGATTCTTTGGGTTATGCAGTTACTACCGGTGGTTCGACAAGGGCTTTTCATAGTTGGGAGCACCACTCACAGATTTGACCAAGAAGGGTGCCTTTCATTGGACAAAGGAGTCACAACAGACATTTGAGAAAATGAAGGAGGTCATGAGTACATGCCCTGTTCTAGCCCTTCCGAATTTCTTGCAACAATTTGTCTTAGAGTGCGATGCATCAGGGGTGGGGATTGGAGCAGTTTTGATGGAGGGAGGCCATCACATTGTGTTCGAGAACAGGAAGCTCAACGAGTCGAAGAGACTCTACTTATTTACGACAAGGAAATGCTAGCAATCATGCATGCCTTAACCAAATTTAGGCAGTATCTAGTAGGTAGCAAATTTGTAGTGAAGATTGATCACAACAGTCTCAAGTATTTCTTGGTTCAGAAAGACCTCAGTGAGAGACAACATAAGTGGGTCTCGAAGATCCAAGCCTTTGACTTTGACATTGAGTATGTCAAGGGAAAGAGGAATGTCATAGCAGATGCCTTGTCCAGGAGGCCACTAGGGTGTTCGATGATGGACAATTGCACAGATTGGAAAGCACATTCGTTGGTAGAATACTCCAAAAACAATTTTGCTTGTGAGGTGATGGATGGACAGGTGGTTGATGATAGATACCGGGTACTAGATGATGTCATTTTCTACAAGGACCGGATCTACTTGGTTCCAGAATCTACCTTGAAGGGGAAGATTCTGAAAGTGTGTCATGATTCTCCTACAACTGGGCATCAAGGGTATTCAAAATGTACAGGCAGATCAGGGAGAGATTCTCATGGAAGGGTCTCAAAGATGATGTACTGAAACACATTCTGGAGTGCACGACTTGTCAGCAGAACAAGTCCGAGCAGACACACCTTGCGGGTTTACTTCAACCTCTACCCATTCTAGAGCAGAAATGGGAGAGCATTTCTATGGATTTCATTACAAGCCTTCCTCGAGTGCAGGGCAAGGACTGTATATTTGTGGTGGTCGACAGGCTGACCAAATTTGCACATTTCTTTGCCATACCCACGGACTACAAGGCCATATAGGTAGCAGAGCTATTTTTCAGAGAGGTATTCTAGTTACACGGCATACCCATGCATATAGTCAGTGATAGAGATGGGCGCTTCATCAACACGTTTTGGCAGGAGCTTTTTTTGTTGGCGGGCACAAAGCTAGCCACGAGTACCAACTACCACCCATAGACAGATGGACAGACAAAGATTGTCAACAAATGGGTGGAGAGGTATCTGAGGAACTATGTAGGATGACAACAACGCAGATGGGTGAGTATTGCTACAACACGACTTACCGTATGTCTATCAGAATGTCACCATTTAGAGCATCGTATGGATACGATGCACTGTGTTTGGGGATAGCAGGGTCCCGAGGGCCAAACACTGGGTGGAGGAGAGCCAGAGGATTTTGCGGGCATTGAAGGAAAACTTGTAGGCAACTCAGAACCGCTAGAAGATATATGCAGACGGGCAGAGGGTAGAGCGCAGTTTCGAGGTAGGGGACTAGGTTTTTCTACGGTTACAACCATATAGATAGTTCTCCTTAAAGAGGAGCGGGGCAGAGAAGTTGAAGTCGAAATTTTATGGGCCATACAGAGTCATCAGGAGGGTAGGCGAGGTGGCATACTAGCTAGAGCTATCGGAGGGTAGCAAGATTCATAACGTCTTTCACGTTTCTTGCCTTAAAAAGGCAGTGGGACAACAGGTCAACATTTCAGAGGAGTTGCCACCCTTGGATGAGGAGGGCCAGTTGGAGCTAGTGTCGAAGCCGGTGTTCGAGCAGAGAGAGCGTAGGTTGAGGAGCAGGCTCTCCAGGGAGTGCTTGGTTAGATGGAGGGGACTTCCAGTGGAAGATGCCACATGGGAGGGAGAGCATATTTTGCAGTGTTGAGATTATGTACCTTGGGAGGTGTTCCCCATGTGTTTGTGAGCTCCTAAACACATGTGGGAAGTACTATGTACTTTGTGCCTTGTACTTTATGTCTAATTTCACTTTGACTTAGGAGATTTAAGTCAAAAGTGAAATTTTGTCATTTATGCCTAAAATGACTATTAATTCACTTTGTGGGTGAATTAGAGACATAAAGTGAACTTAGGGAACTTAACCCAAAGTGGGTTTTTGAGTGAGATTCTTTTGGAGAGATCTCAACCTTTGATTAGATGGGAGATGGGATGATCTTAGCCATTGATCATTTAGGTTTCCTTATGGGGGTTCAAGAGGGGTGCAAAGGGCAAGGAGGAGCTCATTCACTCATTTGCTCACTTGGAGAGTTTGAGAGAGAGCTTGGAGATGAGGTTTTGTGCATTAGGTGAGGCTAGCTTGGGCACATGCTTTCATGGAGAGAGCCTTCAGGTTTTGGGCCTTGTTTATTTGTTGAGAAGCTTCCAGTGTTGAGGAGGGTACATCAACAGTGGGGAGGTCTTACACTTGTCAGATTGCAGTGGGATCAGTTTCAGAGGGAGGCCATACACCAGTATCAGAGTACTATGGAGGGGGTTTCCATTCATAGCTCACAGTTAGCATTTGGCTAGATTTAGTGGATTTGGTAGCATTTATGAGGGACGCACCTTCCTAGGGCTCACCTGCTTCATTTGGACTTGTGTTTCATCTTGGATCAAGCTGCTATTGTATCAGGTTCATCTATATTTTGTACTTGCTGTATTCCACCATCTATTCTCCTCATATATAGACATATATTCCAAACTGGTTTTCCTCGGGGGGTTTTATCCAGGGTCATGTTGACCAAAAATACCTGTGTATATTTTCATGTGTTAGTGTTTTAGATTTGCTTATTTTCCGTTGTAAAGATCTCTAGGTGTGTTACCTTTATTTTGGTATGCATGTGTTAACCGTTGGTGACTAAAACTACATGCTAGAGCACCTAAATTGCAAATGTAACCGTAACAAATTAGCAAGAAGTTCTTGAACTGTTGGCTGTCCTAAAACAACAACAAAACCTTCATTGACAGTTGAAACTTAGAGCCAACCTGAGGTCAAAGACAGACCCAGTTGGCAGCTTGATAGGACCTGGAAAATCTTCATGCAACACCCATGATTGATGTTGCTTGAGGACAAGCAATCCCGGGAAGGGATGACTGTGATGTACCGTTCCCAAGAGTAGTCCAACATGGAGTGACTTAGTAGTCTATTTGTTCCCGTAGATTATAGTCAAGCACAAACAGGGAACAAGAGGAGAAATAAGGGTGATTTGGTGGCTAAACGATGAATTAAGCCAAAAAGCATAGGAAAAGTCACTTAAGCTTAAGTCAACGGAGAAAGAGAATGAAAAGGTGTTAAGGGGGGCTTAATTAATTAATTACTCACCTTAGGAGGAAATCGCCTAACTTAAGTGATGTCAATAGTGAATTAGATCGGGAAGAGTATAAAGGGAGGAATTCGACCTAATTCCTCATTATGTTATGATTTGGTGTTGAGATAGTTCTAGAGGAGGAGGAGATCGACGCCCTTGTTGTTTTGTGGATTTCTGGAGGAAACCACCGCCATTTATCAGTTTCGGTGTTGAGAGATACACCCTAACTTATCAGAGATACCATCCAGGTATTTCATCGTGCTGTTCAGGAGATCCAGTTACAGTGATTGCGCAACTCAGCCAGTGAGGGCGCAAGGGTTAGAGAGAGGGTTTGTGTGGCTGCACGAGACAGAGGAGTATCTTGCAGATTCGTTCCGACCCAGTTGAGAGCTAGTCATGGCACACCTTTTGAGCCACCAGTCATCAGTTTCTGACGGTGGAAACTCCCAGAGCGCAACAAACAACCAGATAGTGCGCAGCTCTTGAGGAAGCACATTTGGGGTTCCAGGGGGTATACCGGAGCAAATTCGAGGAAACCCTTCCGACCCATTACAGAGGAGGATAGGAAGATCATTTCGAGACATACATCGTAGATTCCGCCGGTGGGATCACTAGGGTGCACTCCCACAGCCCAAGAGGTGCGCAAACCCCCAAGGGGTGACATCCAAAGCTTCAGAGATCGGATCTTCAGTCCGAAAATTACTAGGATCAACCTAGAGGGCAGGGCGCTCCTCTTGGGATAGTTTCCACACCGTTCCAACAAGTATAGCCATCAGGGCGAGTTTTCCAGTATCTGCAATAGTTGTCGTGAGCTTTCGGACTGCGTTTTGTCGATCTATCCGTGCATGCACAAATCAGCCTTCATCTTCCGATCACAGGTATTTCTTGTTAGTTGCTTTGTATTCTAGTGACGATCCATGAGATCTAACTGATGACTCGTTTATCTGCTACCATCATATTATTGTATTTCTTACTTTTTCCTCAGAATACATATTAGTGAACTGTGTTGTGATTTCTTTTGCATGCATCATATTTACTGTTAAAACACTAAATGAATGAAACACACTTGTGAAAATAACCAAGCATGTTCGCACATTAACTCAAACGCATCTAGAAACCCCCAGAGTATAAGATCCGAGTGGTAAAACAATAGTTCAATAGTAGATATCCAGATCGGTTGGATTAGGGATATTTCACAGTGGCATACAGGAGGACCCAATAGCACAGTGGACAGTTCATTGCCTTATCTTTTGAGAAGTGTGTTGTTGGGTGTTATAGTGCAAGTTGTAGGTTGGGAAAAGCTCGACCCAACCACAAAAGCAAGTGCTATAACTTGGGAATCCTACACCCAATGTCAACTCGATGTAGGTCCCGCACTTCAAGGGTGACTAGGTCACTCTAGGGAGGCGTTCCCGGTGACCCTAGGGGGAATGAGATGGAGATGGATAGAGATGGAAGTGGAGCCCCTAGAGGTCAAGTCTAAGTGGAGTGAAATGTGTGGAATGAAGTCTTGGGAAGGTCCAAGGGTTGCCAAGTATGTTGAGTAACCTGTAAATGGTGAAATACTTGCCCGAGACACAAGAAAAACCACTTTGCAATGATGTATGTTATTTGGATCAGCAAGTTAAGCTTTCTGTCCCTAATATGCAGCAATAGATAACAGTATATATCAACAATAATATGGTACTATAAACTGCTCAATAAATGCTAGAGATCAAGTAGAAGATACAAGAGAAAGACTAGTTAATGACTAGCTAAACTCAAGATGAAAAACTAATATTCTATCATAAAAAGATAAGGCTGTTGTAAACACTTGTCTGCAACAAATTATATCAGCCTTATGGCTGTAACATTCAATGAATTACAGCAAGAAAATCAGCCACTGAAAACCCCTCAAACTTTGCCAAAAAGTGTGCTAGGCCAAGAAGAATAAGTGTGCAAACTTTGCCGAAATCCAATGGTTGATAAGAGAGTTATTCAAGCAAATGAGTTAGGGTTTCTGCAGCCCTAATGGCTGAAGATTAAATTTTATAACTGCAACAAGAAGTAGGCCCTTGATGGGGTCGCCTTAGTGGCTGTGAGGTGCCCAAGGCACACGGAATTCAATCCACTTTGCAAGAAGTAAAAATGACCAGAAATCATGTTTCCCAATGCAATAATTTGTTTCTCCAATGCAAGACTAGTGGCCAAAACAAGCTTATCTTGAATTATAAATGATAATAACAGAGTAAAGAGACCATACCATTCAAGAAAAATCATTAACAAGCCAAAGTAAACCTCCACAAAAGCAAGAGAATGACCTCCTAGAGATAGCACACCATCATCATCATCACACCATAACAAAAAAACATTATTCTATAGCACAAGAGGGAAAATAGTCCAAGTGTAAGGAAAATGTTAGACCAATACTTCTCATAAGAGGGAGAGTTTTTTTTTTTAAATGCGATCTTATGATCTCTTATTTATACAAAATGTCACTAAGGTGACTTGTCCATAAATTAAGGGGTAAACCACAAGACTAGGGGTCAACAAACCAAATCTTGCCCCCTTTAACAAAGTAATATGAAACAATTCATTTAAAGTTTCACTTTTGCACAAATAAACCTTAATTTTACATGGACGTCTCCCCTTTCGGGGACGTTTTTCCACTTAGAAGAAGTCGTTGGTGTTGGAGAAGCATGGGTAGGCCTCCAAAGGCCATATGTCAAGCATCTAGGCAATCTCCTCATGGTGAAGACCTCGTCCTCCTCAAAATGTTCATGTGTCAATGATTGGCTACACAACAACCAAGCCCTAACCCCTAGATGATGTCATGCTAAAAAAAGAGACATTTTGCCTCTCCTAGGAAAAACGTTTGGCATGTGGGGGCTAGGATACATCGTCCACGTCATCTTGAAGGCCTTTCAAGTTTGATCTTCTTTATCCGCCATGTTGGCATCGAACTTGTGGGCTTGTAGCCCCATGGAAGCCCAAGCTAGGCTTGTTCTCCCAAAACTATCCACCAACTAGGTCCTGCAAAGACAAATGAGCACGCCCTCCAAGGATCTCAAGTCATAATATCATGATAAGTGAATCAAATCAATAAATGAGCCACCTACGCATGTGCATCAAAGATCACTATATCAAACAATTAATTGCTCAAAGACAATATGCGAGTTGTCAAGCTTGAATATGGGAGGGTTGACGAGGTGTCCTAATGGATAGGTCTTGCCCTAGGTCAAGGAGAGTTTCCAAGAGATCCTTCTCTAAGCCATGTAAAGTGGATGAAGTGGTTGGGGTCAAGACTCAATGGGCATAGGACTCATGACATACAAGGGGTCGTAGTGTGTCATTCATGGGTGCCTTTGTAGAGGGTGTGTGGTATCTTTGTCCGCAATGCACTTTTTCCAAGCCCATTAATTGCCATTCTTTTATTCTTTCATAATTTTAAGGAGAAGGCTGGCTCATGATGAGGCCCCCTTTCTCTCAACTATGCAACTGAGAGCCATTACCCTGGTTTGGTGACGAGATGATGGCAATGTCACACCACTAGATATTCCTGGACGTGATAAGTCGGCTCGTGATGAGACCTCCTATCCTTCAACTAACCTTTTAAGCATTCTTTATTATATTGTGGGTCCCCTTTACTCAAAGATAAGCTTTTCACTGCTTTCTTAGGTGATCCCTGGGCGAAGCATCTGGAGGGTTCATACAAGGCTTTTATCTTTTACCCAACATCAATCCCTTTGGGCCTTCAACCCCTTCTTCCCATAGAATGAGGGACAACCCCTTCTTGGGTCAATACACCGTAAAATCCCAAGAGATAAGGAAATGGAGGGGAATAAAGATGTAAAGTGGTAAGTATGGTCGAGAACGGTACGATGGCTCATTAAGGGAGTTCCTTGTAGCAAACCCATACCCAAGGAAGACCACTTACTAGGGCAGGATGTCAACCACCAAGGTGAAGCAGGGCAAAAGGCATAAAGTCCAAGCATATATCATGAAATCTAGAGCAATCTAAGATACAACATACTCAACTTGCTTAAATATTGAAATGATGCTCACCATAATACT